>ML368547.1:5412-21148 GCA_005239525.1 Nicotiana knightiana | reverse complement strand
ATTTTTGGCATTTTATGGCAATTAAACTGGAATTCCGCCAGTCGTGCCTGAAGTATCGCCTGCCATGGTCCAGGCCAGACGCTTTGGTACGGAGCCGGTACCGGATCTCATGATATTTGTCCGAGATAGCAAATACCACCCAAGGAACCATAACCAACGCTTCGAAATGATCAAGTTACATTTTTTGGCATTTCATGGAAATTAAACTGGAATTGTGCCAATCGTGCCTATATTATCGCCTCCCATGGTCCAGGCCGGACGCCTTGGTACGAAGCCGGTACTGGATCACATGATATTTGTCCGGGACATCAAATAGAACCTTAGGAACCATCACCGCCGCTTCGAAATGATCAAGTTCAATTTTTTGGCATTTTATGGCAATGAAACTGGAATTCTGCCAGACGTGCCTATATTATCGACTGCCATGGTCTAGGCCGGACGCCTTGGTACGGAGCCGGTACCAGATCGCACTATATTTATTCGGGACATCAAATATGACCCAAGTAACCAACATATTTTGGCATTTTATGGAAATTAAACTGGAATTTTTCTAGTCGTGCATGTATTATCGCCTGCCATGGTCCAGGACGGAAGCCTTGGTACGGAGGCTGTACCGGATGGAATGATATTTATACGGGACATCAAAAATGACCAAAGGAACCGTAACCAACANGGTACGGAGCCGGTACTGGATCGCATGATATTTGTACGGGACATCAAATACGACCTTACGCACCATAACCAATGCTTCGAAATGATCAAGTTACATTTTTTTTGCATTTTATTGTAATGAAACTGGAATTCCGCTAGTCGTGCCTGTATTATTGCCTGACATGGTCCATGCCGGACGACTTGGTACAGAGCTTATACCAGATCTCATGATATTTGTTCGAGACATCAAATACGACCCAAGGAACCATATCCAACACTTCGAAATGATAAAGTTACAATTTTTGGCTTTTTATGGGAATTAAACTGGAATTTCGCTAGTCGTGCCTTTATTATCGCCTGTCGTGGTCCAGGCCGGACGCCTTGGTACGTNACATTTTATGGCAATGAAACTGGAATTCCGCCATCCGTGCCTGTATTATCGCCTACCATGGTCCAGGACGGACGCCTACATACGGTGCCGGTACAGGATCGCATGATATTTTTCTGAGACATCAAATAGGACCCAAGGAAAAATAACCAACGCTTCGAAATGATCAAGTTAGAGTTTTTGGCATTTTATGGCAATTAAACTGCAATTACGCTAGTCATGCCTGTATTATCGCCAACCAGGGTCAAGGTCGGATGCCTTGGTTCGGAGCCGGCATCGGATCGCATGATATTTTTCCAGGACATCAAATATGACCCAAGGAACCATAACCAATGCTTCGAAATGATCAAGTTACATTTTTTGGCATTTTATGGCAAATAAACTTGAATTCCGCTAGTCGTGCCGGTACTATCGCCTGTCGTGGTACAGGCCGGACGCCTTGGTACGTAGTCGATATTGGATCAGATGAAATTTGTCCGGAACATCAAACANTGGCAATTAAACTGGAATTCCGTCAATCGTGCCTGTATTAGCGCCTGCCATGGTCCAGGTCGGACGCCTTGGTACGAAGCTGGTACCGGATCACATGATATTTGACTGGACATCAAATACGACCCAAGGAACCATAACCAAACCTTCGAAATGATCAAGTTACATTTTTTGGCATTTTATGGCAATTAAACTGGAATTATGCCAGTCGTGCCTGTATTATCGCCTGCCATGGTCCAGGTCGGACGCCTTGGTAAGGAGCCGGTACCGAATAGAATGATACTTGTACGGGAAATCAAATACGACCCAAGTAACCATAACCAACCCTTTGAAATGATCAAGTTATATTTTTTTGGCATTTTATGGCAATTAAACTGGAATTCCGTCAGTCGTGCCTCTATTATCGCCTGCCATGGTTCAGGCCGGATTCCTTGGTACAGAGCCAGTACCGTATCGCATGATATTAATCCAGGACATCAAATACGACCCATAGAACCATAACCAATGCTCTGAAATGATCAAGTTACATATTTTTTGGGATTTTATGGCAATTAAACTGGAATTCTGACAGTCGTGCCTGTATTATCGCCTGCCATGGTCCAGGCCGGAGGCCTTGGTACGGAGCCGGTACCAGATCGCATGATATTTGTCCGGGACATCAAATACGACCAAAGAAACCATAAACAACGCTTCGAAATGATCAAGTTACATATTTTGGCATTTTATGGCAATTATACTGAAATTCTGCCAGTCGTGCCTGTATTATCGCCTGCCATGGTCCAGGCCGGAGGCCTTGGATGGAGCCGGTACCAAATCCCATGGTATTTGTCTGGGACATTAAATACGACCCAAGGAACCATAACCAACGCTTCGAAATGATCAAGTTACATTTTTTGGCATTTTATGGCAATTTAACTGGAATTCCACCAGTCGTGCCTGTATTATCGCTTGCCACGGTCCAGGACGGACGCCTTGGTACGGAGCCGGTATCGGATAGCATGATAATTATCCAGGACATCAAATACGACCCAATGAACCCTAAGCAATACTTCGAAATGATCAAGTTACATTTTTTGGCATTTTATGGCAATTATACTTGAATTCCGCTAGTTGAGCCTGTAATATCGCCTCCCATGGTCCAAGCCGGACGCCTTGGTACAAAGTTGGTACCGGATCGTATGATATTTGTCGGAGACATTAAATATGACCCAAGGAACCATAACATACGCTTTGAAATGATCAAGTTACATTTTTTGGAATTTTATGGCAATTAAACTGGAATTCCGTCAGTCGTGCCTCCAGTATCGCCTGCCATGGTCCAGGCCGGACGCCTTGGTACAGAGCCGGTACCGGATTGCATGATATTTCTCCAGGACATCAAATACGACCCATGGAACCGTAACCAACGCTCTGAAATGATCAGGTTACATGTTCTTGGCATTTTATGGCAATTAAACTGGAATTCCGTCAGTCGTGCCTCCAGTATCGCCTGCCATGGTCCAGGCCGGACGCCTTGGTACAGA
Source organism: Nicotiana knightiana (assembly GCA_005239525.1). Lineage (NCBI taxonomy): Eukaryota > Viridiplantae > Streptophyta > Magnoliopsida > Solanales > Solanaceae > Nicotiana > Nicotiana knightiana. Next base: position 18,097 of record ML368547.1, on the reverse strand, counting down.
GCCGGTACCGGATTGCATGATATTTCTCCAGGACATCAAATACGACCCATGGAACCGTAACCAACGCTCTGAAATGATCAGGTTACATGTTTTTGGCATTTTATGGCAATTAAACTGGAATTCTGACAGTCGTGCCTGTATTATCTCCTGCCATGTTCCAGGCCGTAGGCCTTGGTACGGAGCCGGTACCAGATCACATGATATTTTACCGGGACATCAAATACGACCAAAGGAACCATAACCAACGCTTGGAAATGATAAAGTTACATTTTTTGGCATTTTATGGCAATTAAATTAGAATTTTGCTAGTCGTGCCTTTATTATCGCCTACCATGGTCCAGGTCGGATGCCTTGGTATGGATCCGATACCGAATCACATGATATTTGTCCAGGACATCAAATACAACACAATTAACCATAACCAACGCTTCGAAATGATCAAATTACATTTTTTTGCATTTTATGGCAATTAAACTGGAATTCCGCCAGTCGTGCCTATATTATCGACTGCCATGGTCAAGGCCGGACACCTTGGTATANAATCGCATGATATTTGTCTGGGACATCAAATAAGACCCAAGGAACCATAACCAATGCTTCGAAATGATCAAGTTACATCTCTTTGAATTTTATGGCAATTAAATTAGAATTTCGCCAGTCGTGCCTGTATTATCGCCTGCCACAGTCCATGTCGGACGCCTTGGTACGGAGCCGGTACTGGATAGCATGATACTTCTCCGGAACATAAAATACGACACAAGGAACCATAACCAACACTTCGAAATGATCAAATTACATTTTTTTGCATTTTATTGTAATTAAACTTGAATTCCGCCACTCGTGCCTGTATTATCGCCTGACATAGTCCAGACTGGACGCCTTGGTACAAAGCTGGTACCGGATAGCATGATATTTGTCCGGGACATCAAATACGTCACAAGGAACCATAACCAATGCTTCGAAACGATCATGTTACATCTTTTGGCATTTTATGGCTATTAAACTAGAATTCCGCTAGTCGTGCCTGTATTATCGCCATCCATAGTCCTGGCCGGACGCCTTGGTATGGAGCTGATACCGGATAGCATGATATTTTTCTGGGACATCAAATAAAACCCAAGGAACCATAACCAACTCTTCGAAATGGTCAAGTTACTTTTTTTGTCTTTTTATGGCAATTAAACTGGAATTCCGTCAGTCGTGCCAGCAGTATCGCCTGCCATGGTCCAAGCCGGACGCCCTGTTATGTAGCCGGTACCGAATCATATAATATTTGTCCGGGACATCAAATATAACCCAAGGAACCATAACCAACGCTTCGAAATGATCAAGTTATATATTTTGGCATTTTTTGGCAATTAAACTTGAATTCCGCCAGTCATGCCTGTATTATCGCCTGCCATGGTGCAGGTCGGACTCCTTGGTACGGAGCCAGTACCAAATCTCATGATCTTTGTCCGAGACATCAAATACGCCACAAGGAACCATAACCAACGCCTCAAAATGATCAAGTTGCATTTTTTGGCATTTTATGGCAATTAAACTGGAAATTCCGTCCAAGGCTAACTACCGGCGAGAGACCGATAATGAACCAGTACCGCGAGGGATAGATGAAAAGGTCTTTGAAAAGAGAGTCAAAGAGTGCTTGAAATTGTCGGGAGGGAAATGGATGGGGGCCGGCGATGCGCCCCGGTCGGATGTGGAATGGTGTTGAGCCAGTCCGCCGATCGACTCGGGGCGTGGACCAACGTGGATTGTGGCATGATATTTCTTCGGGACATCAAATATGACACAAGGAACCATAAACAACATTTCGAAATGATCATGTTACATTTTGTTGCATTTTATGGCGATTAAACTGGAATTCCGCCACTCGTGTCGGTATTATCGCCTGCCAAGGTCCAGACTGGACGCCTTGGTATAGAGCCGGTACCGAATAGCATGATATTTCTCCGAAACATCAAATACAACACAAGGAACCATAACCAACGCTTCGAAATGATCAAGTTACATTTTTTGGTATTTTATGGCAATTAAACTGGAATTCCGCCAGTCGTGCCTCTACTATCGCCTGCCATGGTCCAGGTCGGACGCCTTGTTACGGAGCCGGTACCGGATCGCATGATATTTGTCCTGGACATCAAATATGACCCAAGGAACCATAACCAATGCTTCGAAATGATCAAGTTACATATTTTGGCATTTTTTGGCAATTAAACTTGAATTCCGCCAGTCATGCCTGTATTATCGCCTGCCATGGTCCAGGTTGGACTCCTTGGTACGGAGCCAGTACCAAATCCCATGATCTTTGTCCGGGGCATCAAATAAGATCCAAGGAACCATAACCAACGCTTTGAAATGATCAAGTTACATCTTTTGGAATTTTATTGCTATTAAACTAGAATTCCGCTAGTCGTGCATGTATTATCGCCTGCCATGGTCCAGGTTGGACTCCTTGGTACGGAGCCAGTACCAAATCCCATGATCTTTGTCCGGGGCATCAAATAAGATCCAAGGAACCATAACCAACGCCTCGAAATGATTAAGTTACATTTTTTGGCATTTTATGCCAGTTAAACTGGAATTCCGCCAGTCGTGCCTGTATTATCACCTGCCATGGTCCAGGTTGGACTCCTTGGTACGGAGCCAGTACCAAATCCCATGATCTTTGTCCGGGGCATCAAATAAGATCCAAGGAACCATAACCAACGCCTCGAAATGATTAAGTTACATTTTTTGGCATTTTATGCCAGTTAAACTGGAATTCCGCCAGTCGTGCCTCTATTATCGCCTGCCATGGTCCAGGCCGGACGCCTTGGTACGGAGACTGTACCGGGTCGCATGATATTTTTCCGGGACATTAAATTTGACCCAAGGAACCATAACAAATGCTTAGAAATGATGAATTTACATTTTTTAGCATTTTATGGCAATTAAACTGGAATTCCGCCAGTCGTGCCTGTATTATCACCTGCCATGGTCCAGGTCAGACGCCTTGGTACACAGCCGTTACCGGATGACATGATTCTTTTCCGGGACATCAAATATGACCCATGGAACCATAAACAACGCTTCAAAATGATCAAATTAAATTTTTAGCATTTTATTGCAATTAAACTGGAATTCCGCTAGTCGTGCATGTATTATCGCATGCCATGGTCCAGCCCGGACGCCTTGGTACGGAGCCTGTACCTGATCTCATGACATTTTTTTGGGACATCAAATACGACCCAAGGAACCATAACCAACACTTCGAAATGATCAAGTTACATTTTTTGGCATTTTACGGAAATTAAACTGGAATTCCGTCAGTCGTGCATGTATTATCGCCTGCCATGGTCCAGGCCGGACGCCTTGGTACGGAGCCGGTACCGGATCACATGATATTTGTCTGAGATATCAAATACGACCCAAGGAACCATAACTAATGCTTTGAAATGATCAAGTTAGATTTTTTTGCATTTTATAGCAATTAAACAGGAATTCCGACAGTCGTGTTTGTATTATCGCCTACCATGGTCCAGGCCGGACGCCTTGGTATGGAGTCGATACCGGATCACATGATATTTTTCCGGGACATGAGATACAACCCAAGAAACCATAACAAACGCTTCAAAATGATGAAGTTACATTTTTGGGCATTTTATGGCAATTAAACTGGAATTCCGCCAGTCGTGCCTGTATTAGCGCCTGCCATGGTCCAGGCCGGACACCTTGGTACGGAGCCAGTACCGGATCGCATGATATTTGTCCGGGACATCTAATAAGACCCAAGGTACCATAACCAACGCCTCAAAATGATTAAGTTACATTTTTTGGCATTTTATGCTAGTTAAACTGGAATTCCGCCAGTCGTGCCTGTATTAGCGCCTGCCATGGTCCAGGCCGGACGCCTTGGTACACAGCCGTTACCGGATGGCATGATATTTTTCCGGGACATCAAATATGACCCACGGAACCATAAACAACGCTTCGAAATTATCTAATTACATTTTTTAGCATTTTATGGTAATTAAACTGGAATTCTGCTAGTCGTGCATGTATTATCACATGCCATGGTCCAGCCGGACGCCTTGGTACGGAGCCGGTACCTGATCTCATGACATTTTTTTGGGNATTTTATGGCAATTAAACTGGAATTCCGCTAGTCGTGCCTGTATTATCGCCTGCCATGGTCCAAGCCGGATGCCTTGATACGATGCCGGTAACGTGTCGCATGATATTTGTTCGGGACATTAAATACGACCCAAGGAACCATAACAATTGCTTTGAAATGATCAAGTTACATTTTTGGCATTTAATGGCAATTAAACTGGAATTCCGCAAGTCGTGCCTGTATTATTGCCTGCCATGGTCCAGGCCGGATGCCGTGGTACGTAGCCGGTACTGAATTGCATGATATTTTTTCAGTACATAAAATATGACCCAAGGAACCATAACCAAAACTTTGAAATGATGAATTTACATTTGTTGTCATTTTATGGCAATTAAACTGGAATTGCCAGCCATGCCTGTATTATCGCCTACCGTGGTCCAGGTCGGACTCCTTGTTACGGAGTCGGTACCGAATCATATGATATTTGTCCGAGACATCAAATACGACAGAAGGATCCATAACCAACACTTCGAAATGATCAAGTTACATTTTTTGGCGTTTTATGGCAATTAAACTGGAATTCCGCCAGTCGTGCCTATATTATCGCCTGCCATGATTCAGGCCGGACGCCATATGGAGCCATTACCGAATCACATGATATTTTTCTAGGACATCAAATACGACCCAAGGAGTCATAACCAATGCTTCGAAATGATCAAGTTACATTTTTGGCATTTTATGGCAATTAAACTGGAATTCTGTCATTTGTGCATGTATTATCGCCTGCCGTGAACTAGGCCGGACGCCTTGGAATTGAGTCGGTACCGGATCACATGATATTTGTGCGGGATATGAAATATGACCCAAGGAACCATAACTAACGCTTTGAAATGATCAAGTTGCATTTTTTGGAATTTTTTATAGCAATTAAACAGGAATTCCGACAGTCATGCCTGTATTATCGCCTGCCATGGTCCAGGTCGGACGCCTTGGTAAGGAGCCGGTACCGGGTCGCATGATATTTGTCTGGGACATTAAATATTACCCAAGGAACCATAACCAACGCTTCGAAATGATCAAGTTACATTTTTTGGCATTTTAAGGTAATTAAACTGGAATTCCGCAAGTCGTGCATGTATTAGCGCCTGCCATGGTCCAGGCCGGTCGCCTTGTTATGGAGCAGGTACCGGATCGCATGATATTTTTCCTGGACATCAAATACGACCCAAGGGACCATAACCAATGTTTTGAAATGATCAAGTTACATTTTTGGCATTTTATGGCAATTAAACTGGAATTCCGCCAGTCGTGCATGTATTATCGCCTGCCATGGTCCAGGCCGGACGCCTTGGTACGGAGCCGGTACCGGATCGCATGATATTTGTCCGGGACAGCAAATACGACCGAAGGACCATTACCAACGCTTCGAAATGATCAAACTACATTTTTTCGCATTTTATGGCAATTAAACTGGAATTCCGCCAGTCGTGCATGTATTATCGCCTGCCATGGTCCAGGCCGGACGCCTTGGTACGGAGCCGGTACCGGATCGCATGATATTTGTCCGGGACAGCAAATACGACCGAAGGACCATTACCAACGCTTCGAAATGATCAAACTACATTTTTTCGCATTTTATGGCAATTAAACTGGAATTCCGCCAGTCGTGCATGTATTATCGCCTGCCATGGTCCAGGCCGGACGCCTTGGTACGGAGCCGGTACCGGATCGCATGATATTTGTCCGGGACAGCAAATACGACCGAAGGACCATTACCAACGCTTCGAAATGATCAAACTACATTTTTTCGCATTTTATGGCAATTAAACTGGAATTCCGCCAGTCGTGCATGTATTATCGCCTGCCATGGTCCAGGCCGGACGCCTTGGTACGGAGCCGGTACCGGATCGCATGATATTTGTCCGGGACAGCAAATACGACCGAAGGACCATTACCAACGCTTCGAAATGATCAAACTACATTTTTTCGCATTTTATGGCAATTAAACTGGAATTCCGCCAGTCGTGCATGTATTATCGCCTGCCATGGTCCAGGCCGGACGCCTTGGTACGGAGCCGGTACCGGATCGCATGATATTTGTCCGGGACAGCAAATACGACCGAAGGACCATTACCAACGCTTCGAAATGATCAAACTACATTTTTTCGCATTTTATGGCAATTAAACTGGAATTCCGCCAGTCGTGCATGTATTATCGCCTGCCATGGTCCAGGCCGGACGCCTTGGTACGGAGCCGGTACCGAATCTCATGATATTTATCTGGGACATCAAATACAACCCAAGGAACCATAACCAACACTGCGAAATGATCAAGTTAATTTTTTTGGCATTTTATGGCAATTAAACTGGAATTCCGTCAGTCGTGCATGTATTATCGCCTGCCATTGTCCAGGCCGGATGCCTTGGTATGGAGCCGGTATCGGATCGCATGATATTTGTCTGGGATATAAAATATGACCCAAGGAACCTTAACCAACGCTTCGAAATGATCTAATTACACGTTTTGGCATTTTATGGCAATTAAACTGGAATTCCGCCAGTCGTACCTGTATTATCGCCTGCCATGGTCCATGCCGGACACCTTGGTACGAAGCCGTTATCGGGTCGCATGATATTTGTATGGGACATTAAATATGACCCAAGGAACCATAACCAACGCTTCAAAATTATCAAGTTACATGTTTTGGCATTTTATGGCAATTAATCTGTAATTCCGCCAGTCGTGCATGTATTATCGCCATCCATGGTTCAGGTCGGACACCTTGGTATGGAGCCGGTACCAGATCGCATGATATTTTTTCGGGAAATCAAGTACAACCCAAGGAACCATAACCAACTCTTCAAAATGATCAAGTTACTTTTTTTTGGCATTTTCTTACAATTAAACTTGAATTCCGCCAAGTCGTGCCTGTATTATCGCCTGCCATGGTCCAGGTCGGACGCTGTGGTACGTAGCCGGTACCGAATCACATGATATTTGTCCGGGACATCAAATATGACCCAAGGAACCATAACCAAAACTTCAAAATGATAAAGTTACATTTTTTGGCATTTATTGCAATTAAACTGGAATTCCGCCAAGTCGTGCCTTTATTATCGCCTACCATAGTCCAGGTCGGACGTCGTGGTACGTTGGTTGTACCGAATCGCATGATATTTTTCCGGGACATCAAATATGACCCAAGGAACCATAACCAAAACTTCGAAATAATCAAATTACATTTGTTGGCATTTTATGGCAATTAAACTGGAATTCAGCCAGTCGTGCATGTATTATCGCCATCCATGGTCCAGACAGGACGCCTTGGTATGGATCTGGTACTAGATCGCGTGATATTTTTCCGGGACATAAAGTACAACCCAAGAAACCATAGCCACCTATTCGAAAGGGTAAAGTTACATTTTTTGGCATTTTATGGAAATTAAACTAGAATTCTGCCAAGTCGTGCCTGCATTATCGCCTTCCATGGTCCAGGCCGGACGCCTTGGTACGTAGCCGGTACTGAATCGCATGATATTTGTCTAGGACATCAAATAAAATCTAAGGATTCATAACCAATGCTTCGAAATGATCAAGTTAGATTTTTTGAAATTTTATTNTCCAGGACATCAAATACGACCCACGCAACCATAACCAACCGCTTCGAAATGATCAAATTACATTTTTTGGCATTTTATGGCAATTAAATTGGAATTCCGCCAGTCGTGCCTGTATTATCGCCTGCCATGGTCCAGGCCGGACGCCTTGGTTCGGAGATGGTGCCGGGTCGAACGGTATTTGTCCGGGACATTAAATATGACCCAGGGAACCATAACCAATGCTTAGAAATGCTGAAGTTACATTTTTTGGCATTTTATGGTAATTAAACTTGAATTCCGCCAGTCGTGCCTGTATTAGCGCCTGCCATGGTCCAGGCCGGACACCATGGTACGGAGCCAGTACCGGATCTCATGATATTTGTCTGGGACATCAAATAAGACCCAAGGAAACATAACCAACGCCTCGAAATGATTAAGTTACATTTTTTGGCATTTTATGCCAGTTAAACAGGAATTCCGCCAGTCGTGCCTGTATTATCGCCTGCCGTGGTCCAGGCCAGACGCCTTGGTACACAGCCGTTACCAGATGGCATGATATTTTTCTGGGACATCAAATATGACCCACGAAACCATAAAAAATGCTTCGAAATGATCAAATTAATTTTTTTAGCATTTTATGGCAATTAAACTGGAATTCCGCCAGTCGTGCATGTATTATCGCATGCCATGGTCCAGCCCGGACGCCTTGGTATGGGGCCGACACCTGATATCATGACATTTTTTCGGGACATCAAATACGAACCAAGGAACCATAACCAACGCTTCTAAATGATCAAGTTACACTTTTTGGCATTTTATGGCAATTAAACTGGAATTCCGTCAGTCGTGCATGTATTATCGCCTGCCATGGTCCAGGCCGTACGCCTTGGTACGGAGCCGGTACCAGATCGCATGATATTTGTTCGGGATAACAAATATGACCCAAGGAACCATAACCAACACTTCGAAATGATCAAGTTTCATTTTCTGGCATTTTATGGCAATTAAACTGGAATTTCGCCGGTCGTGCCTCTATTATCGCATCCATGGTCCAGGCCAGACGCCTTGGTATGGAGAAGGAACTGGATCGCATGATATTTTACCAGGACATCAAATACCACCCAAGCAACCATAACCAACTCTTTAAAATGATCAAGTTACATTTTTTGGAATTTTATGGCAATTAAACTGGCATTGCGCCAGTCGTGCCTGTATTATCGCCTGCCAAGGTCCAGGCCAGACGCCTTGGTATGGAGCCGGTACCGAATCGCATGATATTTGTCCAGGATATCAAATATGACCCAAGGAACTATAACAGACACTTCGAAATGATCAAATTACATTTTTTGGTATTTTATGGCATTTAAACTGGAATTCCGCCACTCGTGCCTATATTATCGCGNTTACCAGGACATCAAATACAACCCAAGCAACCATAACCAACTCTTTAAAATGATCAAGTTACATTTTCTGGCATTTTATGGCAATTAAACTTGAATTCCGCCAGTCGTGCCTGTATTATCACCTGCCATGGTCTAGGCCGGATGCCTTGGTACGGTGCCGGTACTGGATCGTATGATATTTGTCCAGGATATCAAATATGACCCAAGTAACCATAACCAAAACTTTGAAATGATCAAGTTACATTTTTTGGCGTTTAATGGCAATTAAACTGGAATTTCGCATGTCGTGCCTGTATTATTGCCTGCCATGGTCCAGGCCGGATGCCGTGGTACGTAGCCGGTACTGAATTGCATGATATTTGTTCGGTACATAAAATATGACCCAAGGAGCCATAACCAAAACTTTGAAATAATGAATTTACATTTTTTGTCATTTTATGGATATTAAACTGGAATTGCCCCAGCCATGCCTGTATTATCGCCTGCCATGGTCCAGGCCGGACGCCGTATGGAGCCGTTATCGGATCACATGATATTTTTCTTGGACTCCAAATACGACCCAAGGAACCATAACCAACACTTCGAAATGATCAAGTTACATTTTTGGCATTTTGTGGCAATTAAACTGGAATTCTGACAGTCATGCCTGTATTATCGCCTGCCATGGTCCAAGTCGGACGCCTTGGTAAGGAGCCGGTACCGGGTCGCATGATATTTGTCTAGGACATAATATGACCCAAGGAACCATAACCAATGCTTCGAAATGATCAAGTTACATTTTTTGGCATTTTATGGTAATTAAATTGGAATTCCGTTAGTCGTGCATGTATTATCGCCTGCCATGGTCGAGGCCGGACGCCTTCGTACGGAGCCGGCACCGGATCAAATGATCTTTGTCTGGGATATCAAATATGACCCAAGGAACCATAACCAACGCTTCGAAAAGATCAAGTTACATTTTTTGGCCTTTTATGGCAATAAAACTGGAATTCCGCCAGTTGCGCCTGTATTATCGCCTGCCATGGTCCAGGCCGGACGCCTTGGTACTAAGCCGGTACCGAATCGCATGATATTTGTTTTGGACATTAAATACGACCTAAGGAACCATAACCAATGCTTCGAAATGATCAAGTTACATTTTTTGGCCTTTTATGGCAATAAAACTGGAATTCCGCCAGTTGCGCCTGTATTATCGCCTGCCATGGTCCAGGCCAGAGGCCTCGGTACGGAGCCGGTACCGGATCGCGTGATATTTTTTCCAGGATATTAAATACGACCCAAGGAACCATAACAAATGCTTTGAAATGATCAAGTTACTTTTTTTGGCATTTTATGGCAATTAAATTGGAATTCCGCAAGTCGTGCATGTATTATCGCCTGCCATGGTCCAGGTCGGACACCTTGGAATATAGCCGGTATCGGATAAAATTATATTTGTCCGGGACATCAAACACGTCCCAAGGAACCATAACCAATGCTTCGAAATGATCAAGATACACTTTTTGGCATGTTATGGCAATTAAACTAGAATTCCGCAAGTCATGCCTGCATTATCGCCATCCATGGTCTAGGCCAGACGCCTTGGTGTTGAGCAGGTACCTGATCGCATGATATTTTTCTGGGACATCAAATACAACCCAAGGAACCATAACCAACTCTTTGAAATGATCAAGTTACACTTTTTGGCATTTTATGGCAATTAAACTGGAATTCTGCGAGTCGTGCCTGTATTATCGTCTACAATGGTCCAGGATGGACGCCATGGTACGGAGCCGGTACCGGATCACATGATATTGGTCCAGGACATCAAATAAGACCCAAGGAACCATAACAAACGCTTCGAAATGATCAAGTTACATTTTGTGGCACTTTATGGCAATTAAACTTGAATTGCGCTAGTCATGCTTATATTATCGCCTACCACGGTCCAGGCAGGACGCTTTGGTACGGAGCCGGTACCGGATCACATGATATTTGTCCGGGAGATCAAATACGACCCAAGGAACCATAACCAACATTTCGAAATGATCAAGTTACATTTTTTGGCATTTTATGGCAATTAAACTGGAATTCCGCCAGTCGTGCATGTATTATCGCCTGCCATGGTCCAGGCCGGACGCCTTGGTACGGAGCCGGTACCGGATTGCATGATATTTGTCCGGGACATCAAATACGAGCCAAGGAACCATAACAAACCCTTCGAAATGATCAAGTTACATTTTTTGACATTTTATGGAAATTAAATTGGAATTTCGCCAGTCGTGCCTCTATTATCGCTTGCCATGGTCCAGGCCATAGACCTTGGTACGGAGCCAGTACCGGATCGCAAGATATCTTTTCGGGACATCAAATATGACCCAAGGAACCATAACCAATGCTTCAAAATAATCAAGTTAAATTTTTGGCATTTTATGGCAATTAAACTGGAATTCCGCCAGTCATGCCCGTATTATCGTCTGCCATGGTCCGGGCCGGAGGCCTTAGTACAGAGCCGGTACCGGATCACATGATATTTTTCCGGGACATCAAATATGACCCAAGGAACCATAACCAACGCTTCGAAATGATCAAGTTACATTTTTTGGCATTTTATTTCAATTAAACTGGAATTCCGCAAGTCGTTCATGTATTATCGCCTGCCATAGTCCATGCCGGATGCCTTGGTACAAAGCCGGTACTGGATCGCATGATGTTTTTTTGGGACATGAAATACGACCCAAGGAACCATAACCAGCGCTTCGAAATGATCAAGTTACATTTATTGGCATTTTATGGCAATTGAATTGGAATTCCGCCAGTTGTGCATGTATTATCGCTTGCCATGGTCAAGGCCGGACGCCTTGGTACGGAGCCGGTACCAGATCGCATGATATTTGTCCGAGATATCAAATACAACCCAAGGAACCATAGCCAACGCTTCGAAATGATCAAGTTAACTTTTTTCACATCTTATGGCAATTAAACTGGAATTCTGCAAGTCGTGCCTGTATTATCGCCTACAATGGTCCAGGCCGGACGCCTTGGTATTNCAATTGAACTGGAATTCCGCCAGTCGTGCATGTATTATCGCCTGCCATGGTCCAGGCCGAACGCCTTGGTACGGAGGCGGTACCAGATCACATGATATTTGTCCGGGACATCAAATACAACCCAAGGAACTATAGCCAACTCTTCGAAATCATCAAGTTACATTTTTTGACATTTTATGGCAATTAAACTGGAATTCTGCAAGTCGTGCCTTTATTATCCCCTGCTATGGTCCAGGCCGGACGCCTTGGTATGGAGACGGTATCGGATAGCATTATATATGTCCGGGACATCAAATACGTCCCAAGGAACCATAACCAACGCTTCGAAATGATCAAGTTACATTTTTTGGCATTTTGTGGAAATGAAACTTGAATTCCGCAAGTCGTGCCTGTATTATCGCCATCCATGGTCCAGGCCGGAAGCCTTGGTATGGAGCCGGTACCGGATCGCAAGATATTTGTCTGTGATATTAAATACGACCCAAGGAACCATAACCAACGCTTCGAAATGATCAAGTAACATTTTTTGGCATTTTATGGAAATTAAATTGGAATTC
>MDKJ01087713.1:0-21800 GCA_005239525.1 Nicotiana knightiana | reverse complement strand
CGACTGCCAGAATGCTGAGGGAAGCGAAGGAGGACATCTAGCGAGGGTATACCTGTTGTTGGGGATGTGCGAACTGGGGAATTAATTAATGGAGTCAGAGAGATCAAGTCTGGGGAAGGTCCTTCTGGGACCAAGTAGATTAGATTTATTTGCTTTTCCAAATGTAATAAGGCCAAGTGCCAGTAGTGACTTATCTTTTATTATCTTAGTGTCGTTTTGGGATTCGTCTGTTTTTTATATATTAATGTAATGAGGCATTTATTGGCATCTAAATTCTCCAAAACAACTTGTCGCTAGGCCTACCTCGGGCACAGTGGGGCTCCCAAAATAGGACGCGAATTTATATTCCGCGATATGTGTTTAAATATTGCAAATATTCTTTTCAGAACTCTTATTGACTTTGTTACCTTTTGTTTTTCCTTATTTCTTTTGATTATTCCCATTCCCCAAAGGTTGGTTCGTGCATACTGGCATCATCAGCTTATCATACTAGATCTAGGGGCCCTCCACTTTCTCCTCCTCCAAGTCTACCAAAAGGCAAAGGGAAAGCAAAGGTGGATAAAAACACACATGTTAAACAAGCAGAAGCTTCTGATGGCCGAGGTACTCAGGCCCCAAATGATGTAGTATCACGACTTGAGCAGAAAATACTAGAACTCCAGGGTGAGCTCGAGCAGGTCCGGATCTTAGCAAATCTATCTCTCACACTCAATATCCCAGATGTCAACCATTCAAACACTCAGAACCCGCACCACCGCAAAACACACCCAACCAGCGCCTATAAAATCCTCCCGCACCTCACCATTACACAACCCCACCACAGAATCAAACTATCCCTCCACAATATCAGCAAAACACCTACCGTACTCCACAAAATACCCTACAAATCATTCCCGAACCCTAGAACTCCACCAATGATCACCATTATACCCAAACTCCCAGTCACCAAAACAACCCTATATACATGGAAACCCTACCTCACTCCACTCAGCCCGTATCCTACACACCATAATCCACTGAGAAGGACCTGCTCATTAAGAACCTGGCCGAAGAGCTCAAGAAGTTTACAAGTCGGGTTCAAGGCGTCGAAGGAGGCAAAGGGATAGAAGGTTTGAACTATGAAGACCTATGCATACAGCCAGATGTAGAACTGCCGGAAAATTACAAACCTCCCAAGTTCGAAATGTTTGAAAAAATAGGTGATCCCAGGGTTCATCTGAGGACTTACTGTGACAAGCTTGTAGGGATCGGAAAGGATGAAGGGATCGGGATGAATCTTTTAATGAGGAATCTTATAGGAGATACTTTATCCTGGTACATCATCCAGGATCCTAAGAAGTGGGCCAACTGGGTGAGTATGGCGTTTGACTTCATGGACAGATTCAGGTTTAACACAGAGAATGCGCTGAATGTAGAACTTAAAGAAGAAGCCCACTGAGACCTTCCGCGAGTATGACACTCGTTGGAGGTCAGAAGCAGCCAAAGTCAGGCCGACATTGGACGAGGAACAGATGAACAAGTTCTTCGTCAGAGCACAGGATCCGCAGTACTATGAAAGATTGATGGTCATTGAAAACCATAAGTTCTCCGATATCATCAAACTCAGAGAAAGGATTGAAGAGGGCATTAAAAGCAGTATGGTGACAAACTTTGAGGCATTGCAGGCCACAAATAAAGCATTGTAGTCAGGGGGTATATCGAGGAAGAAAGATGCGAGAACAGTAATGGTCGCCCAAGGATCCAAAACTCCACTTGTATATCAAACCTACCCACTTACATACCAAGCACCTCCACCCACATATCAACCATCACCTCTCAGATATTCCCAACCAGCCACTGCTTATCACACATATAATTCCCAACCCTCTCACTTTCAGTCACCTACAACTCGTCCAAACTACCCAAGACCTCGGCCTAACTTTGACCGCAGACCACCTAAAAAATACACTTCCATTGCCAAACCCATTGACCAGCTGTATGAAAGGCTGAAGGCTACTGATTACGTCACTCCTATCCCTGCTGTGACCATGGAGAATCCATCCCAATGGGTCAACCCAAATAAGACATGTGTATCATTCTGGCATAAAAGGGCACACCATTGACAAGTGCCAAACACTGAAGGATAAGATCCAGGACTTGATTGATAATAAGGTCATTCAGGCCAAAGAAACTACACCCAACGTCTGCAACAACCCCTTCCCAGATCATAGGGGTGAAGGTATCAATGTGATAGAGACCGATATGGAATGGGATCCCGAGGGATCAATTGGATTTATCAAAGAGGGTGACAATCTGAAGAAACCCGCAATCATGCTCAATCCTATTATAGTACAAATACAACCGCCAGTGGAGGTTGAGGTAGCTGCATCAGTTCCATTTGAAGTTGAGATAGCACCCCCGCAGCTGCGCCTATTCCATTCAAAGTGGAAGTAGCCACACCTTTTACAGTGACAGTGTCAACCACACCACCTTTCGACACCAAGGTTGTACGTTGGGATTATGTGGCCGAAGCTAGAAGAAAAGGAAAGACCAAAATAGAAGAATCCGACGTTGCGCAAGGAATGACTAGAACAAGAAGAGTCTATACACCAGAGCATTTGGGAGAACCCAGTAAGCAGGTTTTTAACAGACCGCCCGGATGAACTTTGGAGGAAAGTGCAAGCAAGGGAGTATTCAGTCACCGATCATATGAACAAGACTCTTGCTCATATATCTATCCTGTCACTGCTACAGAATTCAAAAGCGCACAGGAATGCTCTCTTAAAGGTGTTAAGTGAGGCATATGTACCTAACAACATCACTGGCGAGGAAACACCCAATATGGTGGGACAGTTGTTGGAAAGTCACAAAATCACCTTCCACGAGGACGGGCTGCCACCCGAGGGTTTGAATCATAACAAGGCACTACACGTTACCGTGCAAAGTGAGGACAATTTCATTGCCAGAGTTCTGATAGATGGGGAATCCAGTCTCAATATTTTCCCATTGACAACATTGAAGAGGTTGGGCAAAGGCCTGTATGAAATACGAGAAGGGGCTACGAATTGAAGGCATTTGATGGGTCCTAGAGATCTACCATTGGAGAGATCAATCTTTGTCTACATATGGATCCTACATGGTTTGATATCGAGTTCCATATGCTGGATATATCTGCATCATACAATCTGTTGTTGGGACGACCCTGGATACATGTCGTTAGGGTTGTAGCATCAACTTTGCATTAGTCAGTGAAGTTCGAGTGGAACCACCAAGAAGTAATTATCCATGGAGACCGGAGTAACCCTATTTACACCCGTTAGACCATCCCGGTGGTTGAAAATAGAAGATAGCTAGGTGGAGAGACTTACCATCATATCGAGAGGGTCAACGCGATCAAGAAACATAAGTGGTGGAGCAGCATGATAGAAAGTATACTAGCATGGAGAGGATATGAACCCAGCAAGGGTCTTGGCAAAAATCTTTAGGGTATCTCAAAACCAATACAGCTAAAGTACAATGGTACCACTTTTGGAATGGGATATCAATACACCTGGCAAGAGTATCAAGACTGGTCACCACCATGGTGTGGTCCTTACTATCCACTTGAGCAGCCTGTACCGCACCTGAGTCAAACCTTCCAGCAAGCCGATATCATATGGGGATCAGATGAAGAATAAGCATTGACCACATTGAAGAACCTGTTCCTAGAAGATGATGACATGGATTGTTATGTAATTTTGAGGAGGAGGAGGAAGGCCTTACCATCAGAGCTGTGGAACAAGGAACATTCCTCAAGAATTGGATTGTCAGACCATCCAGGCCTGACGAGTCCCGGGGTAGCAAAGTTGAACAACGTTATTTTATTTTTCTGAATGATGATTTCCCTTTCTGCATTTTGTTTAAAATAATGTTTTCAGTATTCCAAAATGCTATTTTAATTATTGAAAACTGCATTTGTTTGACATGTTCAATTAATTAATGATTACCATTACCTATTCTCTCCCATATCTTTATCTATACAGCATTACTATTTCCTATCTCGATGAACCGGTAATTGTGACATGTAATGAGGCCACACAACAAAAGGATAGTGATTCAGAAGAAGAGGATGTCATACTTGAAGAAATTGTCAGAGAAGTGGAGGACTTTGAGAACAAGCCTTAGTCCAACCTGGACGAGTCTGAAATAATCAAATTAGGAGATTCTGAAACTGTCAAAGAGACCCGCATCAGTATTCACTTGTCGCCGTCAGAAAAAGAAGAGTACACGCAGTTTTTGAAAGAGTATGAGGACATCTTCGCATGGTCATACGACGACATGACCGGATTAAGTACATCTATTGTGTCCCACAAGTTGCCCACAAACCCAATGTGTCCACCAGTGAAGCAGAAACTCAGGAAATTCAAGCCTGACATGAGTCTGAAAATCAAAGAGGAAGTTATTAAGAAAATTAAGGCAAGGTCCTCGGGGTAGTGGAATACCCAACCTGGTTAGCCAACATCGTGCCCCTTCCGAAGAAGGATGGGAAGATTAGTATCTGTGTCGATTATCGGGATCTCAATGGAGTCAACCCAACAGATTGTTTCGCCGGTTACCAACAGATTTGGATGGATGGGGAGGACGCTGAGAAAACTGATTTCATTACACCCTAGGGGGTTTACTGTTACAAGATATTGTCGTTCGGCCTAAAGAACGCTGGGGCCACCTACATGAGGGTATTGACTACTATCTTTCATGACATGATACATAAATAGATTGAGGTGTATGTGGATGATTTCATCATTAAGTCCAAGAAGGCCACATATCATATAGCAGACTTGAGGAAATTCTTCGACAGACTGCGGAAATACAACCTGAAGTTAAACCCCATAAAATGTGCATTCAGGGATCCTGCCGGAAAGCTGTTGGGATTCATCGTTAGCCGTCGAGGGATAGAATTGGATCCATCAAAATTCAAATCCATCCAAGAGCTACCACCGCCAAAGAGTAAGAAGGATGTAATGAGTTTTCTGGGAAGGCTAAACTACATCAACCGATTCATAGCCCAATCCACAGTTATATGTGAGCCAGTTTTCAAGATGTTGAAAAGGGATGTTGCAACCAGTTGGACCGAAGATTGTCAAAAGGCTTTTGAAAAAATCAAGGAGTACTTATCAACACCACCAATCTTGGTCCCGTCAGAGCCAGGTAGACCATTGCTACTCTACCTTGCAGTGCTAGATGGAGCTTTCGGCTGCGTCCTGGGGCAGCACGACGAGACAGGGAGAAAATAACAGGTCATTTACTACCTGAGTAAGAAGTTTACCCCTTATGAAGCACATTATTATTTGCTGGAACGAACATGTTGTGCATTGACCTAGATAGCTCAGAAGCCGAGGCATTACTTCTGTGCCTATACAACATATCTCATATCAAGAATGGATCCTTTGAAGTATATCTTTCAGAAGCCTATGCCCACTGGCAAGCTGGCCAAATGGAAAATCTAGTTGAGTGAATTCGACATTGTCTATGTAACTCAAAAATCAATAAAAGGACAGGCACTGGCAGACCACCTTGCTGAAAACACTGTGGGCGGAGAATACGAACCCCTGAAAATGTATTTTCCCGATGAGAAGGTATCATTCGTAGGAGAAGACATTGATGAAGCCTATGGTGATTGGAGAATGTTCTTTGACGGAGCGGCGAATTTCAAAGGAGTCGGCATTGGAGTCGTCTTGGTATCAGAAACTGGTCAGCACTATCCGGTATCTGCGAAACTCAGATTCCCCTGCACCAATAACATGGCAGAATACGAGGCTTGCATATTAGGACTCCACATGGCCATTTACATGAGCATTTAGGAGATGTTGGTGATCGGTGATTCAGATTTTCTTGTGCACCAGGTACAAGGAGAATGGGCAACCAAGAATTCCAAGATATTACCATATCTGTACCATGTGCAGGAATTGAGGAAAAGGTTCACAAAGATAGAGTTTTGACATAATCCCAGAATTCATAATGAGTTTGCCGATGCATTGGCCACCTTGTCATCAATGATACATCATCCAGACAAGAACTTCATTGATCCTATCCCAGTAAGGATCCATAGTCAGCCGGCATATTGTGCTCATGTTGAATAAGAAAAATATGGGAAGCCTTGGTTCCACGACATAAAAAAACATATGGGAAGCCTTGGTTCCACGACATCAAAAGGTATCTGACAAAAGAAGAATACCCGGAGCGTGCAAACCAAACTCAGAAACGCACGCTTCGGAGAATGTCTAACAATTTCTTCCACGGTGAAGGAACCCTATATAGAAGAACTCCTTATTTGGGATTATTGAGGTGTGTCAACGCGAAAGAAGCTTCTAAGTTACTAGAAGAGATACATGCCGGAACCTGCGGCCCGCATATGAATGGTTTTGTCTTGGACAAGAAGATACTCAGGGCCAGCTATTTCTAGATGGCCATGGAGAGAAATTGCATCCGATATGTTCAAAAATGCTACCAATGTCAAGTGCATGCAGATATGATAAAAGTGTCGCCGAATGAGCTCAATGAAACAAACTCACCTTGGTCATTCACCACCTGTGGAATGGATGTCATTGGTCCAATCGAGCCCAGCGCCTCAAATGGGCATCAGTTCATCTTGGTAGCTATTGATTACTTCACCAAATGGGTTGAAGCAGCATCTTACAAAGCAGTGACTAAGAAGGTTGTGGCAGATTTTGTCCGCGACCAGATTGTTTGTTGGTTCGGAGTTCCAGAATCCATCATCACTGAAAATCCCGCCAATCTCAATAGTGATCTGATGAAACCCATGTGCGAGACTTCCAAAATCAAGCACAAGAATTCCACAACACACAGACCTTAAATGAATGGAGTCGTAGAAGCCGCCAACAAAAATATCACGAAGATACTAAGGAAAATGGTAGAGAATCACAAACAGTGGCACGAGAAACTACCATTCGCCTTACTGGGATATCGTACCACAGTCCACACATCAACCGTAGCAACACCCTATTTGCTGGTTTATGCTACTGAAGTTGTCATTCCCGTTGAAGTAGAGATCCCTTCCTTGAGGATCATACAAGAAGCTGAGCTCAGCGACTCATAATGGATAAAGAGTCGTTATGAGCAACTAGACCTCATAGACGGAAAAAGGATGAATGCAGTATGTCACGGATTCAGTTCATTATTTACATCAGTTTGAAATTGAATAATATATCACTCTCCCTCTCACTCTCTCTTTATACTTGTCTTCGATTTATTTAATTTACGGTCTTTATTTATAACATATGTGATGATAAGGAAAAAAATAACAATAAAATTTCAAGTAGCAAATGTTGGTTTTACGTGGGCTTTCAGAAATTGAAGTTGGCAACTGCCCATACCTTCAATTTTTTTCTTACAATTTGATTTCCCACAAATGAATTTTTATATAAAAAAAAAACATGGCCTTTGTAGATACTTCAAGCCTCATCTCAGATGTGCAACAAATTCATTCCCAACAAGTCTTGAAGTAGGGGGTATTTGTAGGCATATAAATTTTATTTGAATTAAATCTGTAAAATAATTTGGACTATATTTTAAATTCAAGATATATTAGTTCAAATAAATTCATTGGGCTAATGTAATTGGATTAGTTATATAAGTACAACACATATGGATTAAATAAATAATTCTTAATCCATTCGGATAGCCCATTTATTGGGCTAAAGTGATGAGCCCACTTTATTAAGTCCAAGATGTCATCTTCCTAGAGGCCCAGTTTGGTGCCATGTGTCAAATGACGTGGCGCGCCAAGTCAAACGGAAGAGCCAACAGAATTGTTCCACGTGTCAAAATGACAAGGCTTGCTAAGTCAAATTAAAGGGCTAATAAAACCGCGCCACGTGTGCAAGTGACATGTTCTGGATAATTAAATGCGGCCTTGTCACACTTCAATTTGATTGGTCAAAAAGAGTTTGTTCTTATCATAACTCTTCCCTCGCACAACTATAAATAGGGGTCTTCATAACTCAGAGAAGACACCAAAAGTTATAACAAGAAGCAAGAAAAAGCTCGTGGATCAAACGCCGCAAATTTATCTACAAGTTTCATGTCGCAAGCAATCAAGTTCAAGTTCAAGAAATCAAGTTCAAGCTCAAGAACGAAGAACAAATCAAGATTCAAGGAGTACGAGTTCAAATCAAAGTTCGTGCTAGTTGAATTCAATATCATCGTTCGTGACAACAAATATAAATTTAAGATCAAGCTCAAGGGACCTTGAATTTATTTACTATTGGAAAGAAGAATCAGAGGATTCATAAAGATTATACACTCTAATTATTTGAAATCAAACACTACGATTATTGTAATATTTTTTATCGATGCAAATTTATTGTCTACAGTCATCACATATGCTATAGGAAACCTTAAATAATAATAATAATAGAAATAAATAAAACAATTAATTTCTTCTTGTTATAAAATAAAGTCTATAAAATAAATAAACTCAAGACAAGTATAGAGAGAGAGTGATATATTATTCAACTTTCAAACTTATGTACATAATGAAATGAAATCTCCTCTATTTATAGAAGAAAGGAAGTTGTTGTGTAAGCTGCTACTGCAAACTGCTGTGTAAGCTGCTACGCAAGCTGCTGTGTAAGCCGCTTATAAGCTACTGTGTAAGCTGATTGTAAGCTGCTACTGAAAGCTTTGTGTAAGCGGCTTGTAAGTTGCTACTGCAAGCTGCTTGTAAGTTATTTGTAAGTTGCTACTGCAAGATGTTGTGTAAGCTGCTTGTAAGTTTCTTGTAAGTTGCTACTGCACCAGATATAGATAATCTTCTAGTGAGGGTATTTATCCATAACGGAGTATCGAAATGATAAGCTTCTTCAGGAGGCTTATTTCCAAAGAGTACCAAATAGATAAACATATTTACGGCGGAGTCTCATATGGATAAGATTCTTCAGGAATCTTATTTATAACGGCGTACAAAATGAACATCCATAATATAATATCTATTTATAACACTCCCCCTTGGATGTTCGTTAAAATATAATGTGCCTCATTAAAAAACTTAATAGGAAAAATCTCGCGGGAAAAAAATTCTAGTGAAGGAAAAAGAGTACACATATTTAGTAATACGCATTGTTGCCTCATTAGAAACCTTATAAAGAAAACCCTGTGGAAAAAAAACCTTAGTAAGGAAAAAAGAGTGCATCGCATATTTTACTCCCCTAATGAAAACCTTGTTTGAAATATTTGAGTCTCCGCATTCCAATATTGTATACCATCTTCTCAAACATTGAATTTGTAGAGAATATTTTCCACCACTATTTCCGTTCGATTTAAATTGATCTCATCAAACCAAGAAGTTGTTGCAAGTCATTTCATTGAGTTGCTTGCAACCTGCCTGCATCAACTGCTTGTAGATAAACTTCAATGGAGTACTAAATGAATAATCTTCTTCAGAAATATTACTTACAACAAAGTAATAAATGGACATCCACAATAATATTTTCATAACACTCCCCCTTGAATGTTAATTATTATGTGCCTCGTTAAAACCTTACTAAGAAAAACCCCGTGAAAAAAAATCCTATTCAAGGAAAAAGAGTACACTAATAATATACATTGCAAGCTGCCTCATTAAAAACCTTACCAGGTGTCACGACCCGAATTACCCTCCGAACGGTCTCGTGACGGCACCTAGTCTCTGAGACTAGGTGAGCCTAAAATTTGCGGAAAATAAGACAAAAACAATAATAGAAACAGTAAAGAAGACGCAATACTATAAAATTTAGTCGATCGGCATTTACAGATTTTACTTTCCCAAAACCTGTAACATCACAAACTCACAAACTCTGAACTACTGTAGCTCTATACAAAGGAATAAGGAAAATGTATCTATATATCCCCTATATCTGTACTAGAGTAGGAAAGGGGACTCGTGAAATCCTGCGGAAGCGAAAGAATTACCTTGCGGTCTCCTAAGCTCCCGGATATCCCCTATATCTGTACAGTGCACTGATACCTGGATCTGCACATGGGGAAAACATGCGCAGGAAAGGGCGTGAGTACTCCACATTCAGTACTCGGTAAGTACCAAGCCTAACCCCAGTCAAGTAGTGATGAGGTCAGGTTAAGGCTCTACTGAGTTTTAAAACAAGTCAATTATAAATTTAAAAAGTGAAATATAGATAAGCAATGATAAATAGGATTAATGGAAACTGAAAGAATTAATAACAGAAAGAGAGCCCTCGGCTCAGCACAGCATATATCTCAACAGTAAATATGCAATGCAGTACAAGGGGAAAGCTCCCGGATCTCCGTCCGTAGTCTCAATTTAAATATGCAATGCAGTACAGGGGGAAAGCTCTCGGATCTCCGTCCGTAGTCCCTATTTAAATACGCAATAAAGTATAGGGGGAAAGCTCCCGGATCTCGGTCGGTAGTCCCGATTTAAATATGCACGGCAGAAGTATGTCGGATATGGCTTAATTAAACAGTTCAGGAAAAACAACAGGTAAGAATAAAGTAAGACTACCTAACCATGGTGCAACTAGTAGCAAATAAGAGGAAATCAAGTAAGGACAGGTAGGCATGCTTATTCTTAAGCTAACTACTCAGTTAAGACAGGAAACAGTAATATAGGAATGAAAATGAGTGATTGCATGGAAGGAAAAATGGAATTTTAGAAAAAATGACCCGTGTGCGCACTCGTCACCTCACGTACACGGCGTCCACGTAACAAAATCAATATAAAATGCCTAAGGGAAAGTCCCCAACATAGAGTTAGGCAAGCCACTTACCTTGACTGCACTAATCAACTCAATACCACGCTCTTGCCACGAGTATCCAACTCCGGGTAGCCCAAATATAGTCAATTCGATTGCATAGTGTAAATATCATTTCAATGAAACAAGATAGCTAATAAGTTCGAAGCTAATACGCGAAATTAGAAAATTTGCCCAAAAAGTCCCTTGGGCCCACGTCTCGGAATCAGGTAAAATTATATTTTCCGGACACCCATTCACTCACGAGTTTAATCATATAAAAATATCTCAAATAGGATTTCAAAAACCATTCAAAACTCAATAATTCGGTCTATGAAGCTCATCCAAATTTTCCACCCAAAATTCGAATTTTAAAGACTAGATTTAAGTTAGGAATCATGGAAATTAACCTAAGTTGGGTAGAAATCACTTACCCAAGTTACCCAAGTGCAAAAACCTCCAAAAATCACCTCTCCCGAGCTCTCAAATTCAAAAATGGTGAAAATAACATAAACCTTCGGACTTGGGTCTTTAAAAGACTGCCCATGTATTTTTTTCTATGCGATCACGTACAATGAGTCGCGATAGCGGAGAGCATTCAGCCACGCACCTAAAAACCTTCATCACGATCGCGATTGCGTGACTGCGATCGCAGACCTTCACGACCTAGAGCTACACGATCGCGGTTGGGGCCACGCGACCGCGTAGAACAAATATTGAAACTCCCCCAGACCAAGAATACTCTATGTGAACGCGGTCCAGGTCATGCGATCGCGAAGACCAAGATTCCAACCCACTGCGATCGCGGACCTCTTCTTGCGATCGCAGAGAACAAATCGCAGGACCTCTCACATTTACCCTACTTGAACCCTTGCGATCGCAGAGAACAAATCGCAGGACCTCTCACATTTACCCTACTTGAACCCTTGCGATCGCAGAGAGCAAAATACTGCTGTAGAAAAAACAGAAAACCAGCTAAGGCTATTAGGCCAAAAATTCCCGTTTGAATACCCGAAACACACTCGAGGCCCCGGGGACCTCAACCAAAATTACCAACCAACCCTAATACCTCATTCAAACTTGGTCGAGCCTTAAAAACACATCTCATAACATCAAAATCATCAAATATGCATAGATTCAAGCCTAAGAACTTATGAAGTTTCTAGAATTCACATTCGATGTCGAAACACGTCTAAACTCATCCAAATGACCTCAAATTTTGCACACAGGTCATAAATGACATTACGGACCAGATGTCGCTTTCGGAATTCTATTCTGAGTCCGATATCAAAATTTCACCTATCAGCCGAAATCGCTGAAATTCTAACTTTCGCCAATTCAAGCCTAAATCTACAACTGACCTCGAAAATACATTCTGAACACGCTCCTAACCCCGGAATCATCCAACGGAGATAACAGAGTCGACGGAATTCCATTCCGGGTCCGTCTTCACACAGCTCTAGCTACGACCTGATTTCAAAGGCTAAAATCCACATTTAAGGACTATATGTCCAAAATCACTCCGAATTTTACCACTCAATACTCCAACAAGTTTCAATAACATAAATAGACATGGGAGAAGCAGTTATTAGGGGATCGGGGCGCTAACTCTCAAAACGACCGACCAGGTCGTTACATTCTCCCCCTCTTAATAAAATCGTTCGTCCTCGAACGAGTATAGAAACATACATGAAGCTGTGAAAAGATGAGAGTACTGACTCCGCATGTCCTGCTCGATCTCCCAAGTCGCCTCCTCAACCGGATGACCCTTCTACTGAACCTTGACTGAGGCAATATTCTTCGACCTGAGCTTCCTGACCTGTCTGTCCAGAATAGCCACAGGCTCCTCAACATATGATAGATCCTTGTCCAACTGGACTAAGCTAAAATCCAAAACATGAGTCAGATCATCGTGATACTTCCGGAGCATGGAAAAGTGAAATACCGGATGAACTCCTGCTAGGTTGGGAGGCAAAGCCAACTCATAAGCAACCTCCCCGACCAGCTGCAACCTCAAAAATGCCAATGAACCTCGGACTCAGATTACCCTTCTTCCCGAATCTCATGACGCCCTTCATAGGCGATACTCGAAGCAAGACCCGATCAACAGCCATAAATGCCAAGTCAAGAACCTTCCGGTCCGCATAACTCTTCTGCCTGGACTGAGCTGTGCGAAGTCTCTCCTGAATCATCTTCACCTTGTCCAGGGCATCCTGAACCAAGTCTGTACCCAACAATCGGGCTCGCCCGGCTTAAACCATCCCAATGGAGACCTGCACCGCCTACCATACAAATCCTCATACGGCGCCATCTGAATGCTGGACTGGTAGTTGTTATTATAAGCAAATTCTACAAGAGGCAAGTATCGATCCCATGACCCTCCAAAATCTATCACACAGGCACGGAGCATATCTTCGAGAATCTGAATCGTGCGCTCGGACTGCCCGTCCGTCTGAGGGTGAAAAGTTGTACTCAACTATACCCTGGTGCCTAAATCCTGTTGAACGGCTCTCCAGAACCGTGAAGTGAACCGTGTACCTCTGTCTGAAATGATAGATACTGGGATACCGTGGAGGCGAACAATCTCTCTGATATAAATCTCAGCCAACCTCTTAGATGAATATGTAGTCAATACTGGAATGAAATGGGCTGATTTGGTCAGTCGGTCCACAATCACCCAAATAGCATCATGCTTCCTCAAAGTTCGAGGAAGTCTAACCACAAAGTCCATGGTGATCCGCTCCCACTTCCACTCTGGAAGCTCAATTTGCTGAAGTAACCTTCCCAGTCTCTGATGCTCACATTTGACTTGCTGACAGTTGAGACACTTAGATAGAAACTCCACTATATCCTTCTTCATCCTTCACCACCAATAGTGTTGTCTCAGATCCTGGTACATCTTCGCGGTACCTGGATGGATGGAATACTGCGAACTATGGGCCTCCTCAAGAATCAACTCTCGAAGCCCATCCACATTTGGCACACAGATATGACCCTGCATCCTCATCACGCCATCATCACCTATAGTCACGTCCCTGGCATCACCCCGCCGGACCCTGTCCTGAAGAACCAGAAGGTGGGGATCATCATACTGGAGCTCTCTGATGCAGTCATAAAGAGAAGACTGAGCAACCACACACGCTAGCACCCGGCAAGGCTCAGAAAGATTCAATCTCATGAACTGACTGGCTAAGGACTGAACATCTAAGGCTAGAGGCCTCTCAGCTGCATGAAGATATGCCAAATTCCCCAAACTCTCTGCCCGGTGACTCAAGGCGTCGGCCACCACATTGGCCTTTCCCGGATGGTATAGTATAGTAATGTCATAGTCCTTTAGCAACTCCAACCACCTACGCTAGAGCAAATTGAGATCCTTCTGCCTGAATATGTGTTGCAAACTCCGGTGATCCGTGAATATCTCACAGGGAACACCATATAAATAATGATGCCATATCTTCAGGGCGTGAACAATCTCTGCCAACTCGAGATCATGAATAGGGTAGTTTTTCTCATGCACCTTCAACTACCTGGACGCGTAGGCAATCACCCTACCGTCCTGCATCAACACCGCTCCCAGGCCAATCCTCGAAGCATCATAATAGACTGTATAGGACCCTGAACCTGTGGGTAATACTAACACAGGGGCTATAGTCAGGGTTGCCTTGAGCTTCTGAAAGCTCTCCTCGCACTCCTCAGTCCATATAAAAGGTGCACCCTTCTGGGTCAGTTTGGTCATGGGCGCTGAAATGGATGAAAATCCCTCTACAAAACGGCGATAATACCCATCCAAACCGAGGAAACTGCGGATCTCAGTAGCTGAGAATAATCTGGTCCAACTCTGCACCGCCTCCACCTTCTTCGGATCTACCTTGATCCCATCCGAAGACACCACATGGCCTAGGAATACCACAGAATCAAGCCAAAATTCACATTTAGAAAACTTGGCATACAACTTCTTCTCCCTCAATGTCTGAAGCACGTTACTCAAGTGCTGCTCATGGTCCTCCCGGGACCGAGAATATACCAGAATGTCATCAATGAACACAATGACGAAAGTATCAAGATAAGGCTGAAATATGTTGTGCATCAGGTACATGAAGGCTGCTGGGGCATTGGTCAACCCAAATGACATAACAAGGAACTCATAGCAGCCATATCTGGTCCTGAAGGCAGTCTTCCGATATCCGGCTCCCAAATCTTCAACTGATGATAGACCGAACACAGATCAATCTTGGAGAACACCCTAGCACCTTGTCACTGGTCAAATAGATCATCAATGTGAGGCAATGGGTACCTGTTCTTCACTGTCACCTTATTCAGCTGCCGGTAGTCAATACACATACGCATCGAGCCATCCTTTTTCTTCACGAATAACACCAGAGAAACCCAAGGTGATACACTGGGCCTGATGAATCCCTTATCAAGCAACTCCTGCAACTACTTCTTCAACTCCTTCAACTCAGGAGGAGCCATGCGATAGGGAGTAATGGAAATGGGTTGAGTGCCCTGAAACAAGTCAATGTCAAAATCAATGTATCTATCGGGCGGCATACCCGGAAGATCAGCTGGAAATACATCAGGATAGTCCCTGACAACTGGAACTGACTCAACCGTAGGGGTCTCAACACTAACATCTCTCACATAAGACAAATACGCATCACATCCCTTTTCAACAATCCGATGAGCCTTAAGAAAAGAAATGACTCAGCGGGGAGTATTCTCTAAGTAACCTCTCCACTTTAACCTCGGTAATCCTGGCATAGCCAAAGTCACGGTCTTGGCGTGACAATCAAGAATAGCATAGTAGGGAGACAGCCAGTCCATACCCAAAAAAACATCGAAATCTACCATGCTGAGTAATAGTAAGTCAGCCCTGGTCTCAAAACCACTAATAACAATCAAGCACGACCGATATACGCGGTCCACAACGCGGTCGTTGGGGACTCCTCTGCCTCTGATCTAGCCAGTACTCAGGCTGCACCGCGTGCTCGTCCTCTGCCCCGGTCCCTGCCTTTAGTGGATCTGACTGGGGGCTCGGGTGCCTAGTCATCAGTACGTCCGGTGCGGGTGCGAACCATCTGTAAGCAAGAATAGAATAGAGTTTAAGAATTTGATGACAGTAACTAGCACGATAAGGAATTCCAAAGAATTTGATTGTTCTTAACAGTTACACAGCCTCCCGAAGATAGATACAGACGTCTCTGCATCGATCCGCGAGACTCTAATAAACCGGCTTGTGACTTGTGACTCCTATGAACCTAGACGTATGATACCAACTTGTCACGACCCGAATTAGCCTCTGAATGGTCTCATGACGGCACCAAGTCTCTACGACTAGGTAAGCCTAAAATTTGCGGAAATAAGACAAAAATAATAATAGAAACAGTAAAGAAGAAGCAATACTATAAAATTTAGCCGCTCGGCATTTACATCTTTTAATTTCCCAAAACCCGGAACATCACAAAGTCACAAACTCTGAACTATCGTAGCTCTATACAAAGGAATAAGGAAAATATATCTATATATCCCCTATATCTGTACTAGAGTAGGAAAGGGGACTCGTGAAATCCTGCGGACGCGGCATAATTACATCGCGGTCTCCTAAGAAGATGCTAAGATACGCCTAGCCACTGTATGGTGCAATGGTACCTGGATCTGCACATGGGGAAAACATGCACATGAAAGGGCGTGAGTACTCCACATTCGGTACTCAGTAAGTGTCAAGCCTAACCCCAGTCAAGTAGTGACGAGGTCAGGTTGAGGCTCTACTGAGTTTTAAAACAAGTCAGATACAAATTTAAAAAGTGAAATATAGATAAGCAATGATAAACAGGATTAATGGAAACTAGAAGAATTAATAACAGAAAGAGAACCCTCGGCTCAGCACATCATATATCTCAACAGTAAATATGCAATGCAGTACAAGGGGAAAGCTCCCGGATCTCAGTCTGTAGTCCCAACTTAAATATGCTATGCAGTACAGTGGAAAGCTCTAGGATCTCCGTCCGTAGTCCCAATTTAAATATGCAATGCAGTACAGGGGGAAAGCTCCCGGATCTCGGTCCGTAGTCCCAATTTAAATATGCAATGCAGTACAGATGGAAAGCTCTCGGATCTCGGTCCGTAGTCCCAATTTAAATATGAATTGCAGAAGTATGTCGGATACGGCTTAATTAAACAGTTCAGGAAAAATAACAGGCAAGAATAAAGTAAGACTGCCTAAGCATGGTGCAACTAGTAGCAAATAAGAGGAAATCAAGTAAGGACAGATAGGCATGCTTATTCTTAAGCTAACTACTCAGTTAAGACAGGAAATAGTAATATAGGAATGAAAATGAGTGATTGCATGGAAGGAAAAATGGAATTTTAGCAAAAATGACTCGTGTACGCACTCGTCACCTCATGTACACGGCGTCCATATAACAAAATCAGTATAAAATGCCTAAGGGTAAGTCCCCAACACAGAGTTAGGCAAGCCACTTACCTTGACTGCGCTAATCAACTCAATACCACGCTCTTGCCACGAGTATCCAACTCCGGGTGGCCCAAATCTAGTCAATTCGATTGCATAGTGTAAATATCATTTCAAGTAAACAAGATAGCTAATAAGTTCGAAGCTAATACGCGAAATTAGAAAATTCGCCCAAAACGTCCCTCGTGCCCACGTCTCGGAATCGGGTAAAAATTATATTTTTCGGACACTCATTCACTCACGAGTCTAATCATCTAAAAATCTCTCAAATCGGATGTCAAAAACCCACTCAAAACTCAATAATTCGGTTTATGAAATTCATCCAATTTTTCCCAAATTTTCCACCAAAAATTCGAATTTTAAAGACTAGATTTAAGTTAGGAATCATGGAAATTAATCTAAGTTGGGTAGAAAGCACTTACCCAAGTTACCCAAGTGCGAAAACCTCAAAAAATCGCCTCTCCCGAGCTCTGAAATTGAAAAATGGTGAAAATAACATAATCCCTCGGACTTGGGTCTTCAAAAGACTAGCCATGTATTTTTTCTATGTGATCGCGTACAATGAGTCGCGATCGCGGAGAGCATTCCGCTACGCGCCTAAAAACCTTCATCGCGATCGCGATTGCATGACTGCGATCGCGGACCTTCACGACCCAGATCTATGTGATCGCGGTTGGGGCCACGCGACCGCGTAGAACAAATATTGAAACTCCCCCAGACCAAGAATACTCTATGTGAACGCGGTCCAGGTCATGCGATCGCGAACACCAAGATTCCAACACACTGCGATCGCGGACCTCTTCTTGCGATCGTAGAGAACAAATCACAGGACCTCTCACATTTACCTTACGTGATCGGGGGTGAACCCTTGCGATCACAGAGAGCAAAATATTGCTGTAGAAAAAACAGAAAACCAGCTAAGGCTATTAGGCCAAAAATGCCCGTTTGAACACCCGAAACACATCTGAGGCCCCCGAGACCTCAACCAAAATTACCAACCAACCCTAATACCTCATTCAAACTTGGTCGAGTCTTAAAAACACATCTCATAACATCAAATTATCAAATCATCAAATATGCATAGATTCAAGCCTAAGAAATTATGAAGTTTCTAGAATTCACATTCGATGCTGAAACACGTCTAAACTCATCTGAATGACCTCAAATTTTGCACACAGGTCATAAATGAAATTATGGACTTACTGTCGCTTTTGGAATTCCATTCTGAGTCTGATATCAAAATTTCACCTATCAGCCGAAATCGCCGAAATTCTAATTTTCGCCAATTCAAGCCTAAATCTACAACCGACCTCGAAAACACATTCCGAACACGCTCCTAACCCCGAAATCACCCAAAGGAGCTAACGGAGTCGACATAATTCTATTACGGTTCCGTCTTCACACAGCTCTAGATACGGCCTGATTTCAAAGGCTAAAATCCACATTTAAGGACTATGTATCCAAAATCACTCCGAATTTGACCATTCAATACTCCGACAAGTTTCAATAACATAAATAGACATGGTAGACGTAGTTATTAGGGGATCGGGGTGCTAACTCTCAAAATAACCGACCAGGTCGTTACACCAGGAAAAACCCAATGGGAAAAAAACCTGAGCAAGAGTACAGTGCATACTTTACTCCCCCTAATAAAGACGTAGTTTCAAATACCCAAGTCTCTGTGTAGGAGAAGAGCTATATCTTTCTAGTAAATTAACAGAAAATGCTATGTCAGACCTTGTAGCATTAGCAAGATACATAAGTGTACCAATTGCAATGAGATAGGGTATTTCAGGACCAACGAGTTCATCATCCTCTTCTAGAGGTAAGAACGGATCCTTATTCACTTTAAGTGATCAAAAAAATCATTGGTGTACTCAATGGGTGTGCTTTGTCCATGTAACATCATTTTAAGACCCTTTTTGTGTAGGCAAATTGGTGGATTAAGATTTCGTCTGCTAAATATTCAATTTGCATACCAAGACAAAGTTTTGTCTTTCCAAGATCTTTCATCACAATTTCTTTCTTAAGATATTCAATTGCCTTTAGTAGCTCTTCTGGAGTTCCAACAAGATTTATGTCATCAACATAAGCAGCAAGTATAACAAATTCTGATGACATTTTTATTATAAAAAATACATGGAAAAATAACATCACTTATGTAACCTTCTTCCAGCAAATATTTAATGAGGCGATTATACCACATGCGCCCAAATTCCTTTAAACCGTACAATGAACTTTGTAATCTGATTGAATACATTTCTCGAGACTTTGAAATATATGCTTCAGGAATTTTAAATCCTTCAGTGATCTTCATATAAAATTAATCAAATGAGTCATATAGGTTATGACTTACATTTAAATGGCATGACATCTTCAGGTGTCTGGACTACAAGTCTGATCCTCACAATCTTTTACAATATTGTGCACTATATTTTATCAAATATATTGCCGACGATCATTGCATATCGGTCGCAAGAGACATAACTTGTTGAGATCTAATTACTTTATTTATTTTCAGGTACCTGAACTTCTTCTGGAGTTTCATGAAATGTTATTTTGTGGGCTCTTCTAGAGCTTATTTCCTCCTTATTGTGATCATTTTGATCGTTTACTCCTATACTTTTCAAGAATTTTTAACTTTGGAACCGATCGGTCTACTACGCTTCATGCATGCAGTAAACTCAATCCTTGAGGGACTTTAATTTAATAGGAGCATTTGCAGCTGAAATATGATATTTAATTTTGGATCACCAAATACTTCTGGCATTTGACTTGAATTATCTTCTGAGTGAGGATCATACTAATGATAATTCGATTCATATAACATATTTTTCAATTGCTTATTCCATCCCCCTAATATTAGAAAAACTAATATATATATCCAAAATCTTCTTTGGGAAACATATCTTTGTGCTTTGTGGTAGAGAAATTAATCATATACCACGCATCAAAATTTATTAGATAGTAAAAATATTTGGATTCTGATCCTAAACCAATTATGAGGGGAGGACTTATCATATATTGTTGGTCTAATGCATACAAGTGTTGTTGTATGCAATTTAGAAATAGACCAACACATGAAGCTTTGTTCTAATAAGCAATAGTTTAGCCATTAATAGGAGGTATTCAATGATAAACCATCTTGGATATAAACCAGCATTATCAAGATGAATTGTCTTGATTTCATAATCTAAAAATTATGCTCTTAATTGGGAAAAGCAATTTCAAATGCCAAACTGCAGATTGACAATAATCACACATGTAACCATCTCATATATGCATCTATAAGTGGTTCACATGATAGGTGCATAGGCCCATATTCACCTTTTATATATTTCAGATTAGGCGTCTTAGTCCCAACTTTAGCTGTTATAATCAATTTATTATGAGAACAAGCAACATAGGAGAATTCTTGAAGAATCTTCTAGTTCTTCAGTATATGCTTATCTGAATTCTCAAATATCTCATTTAAAAATGGCAAATGAAAACTTCAAGTTTATCATGGCTTGTGCTATCTCTTAGTAAACTTCTGGTTTACTATGGCATAAACTTATGCATTAGTAAACTTCTGATTTACTGTGGCTACTTTTGTATCAGCGAATTTCTGATTTTTACTGTAGCTACTTTTGCCTCAGCAAAACTTCTGATTTATTGTGACTGCTTTTGTATTAGTAAACTTCTAGTTTACGGTGATACATGATTTAGTACAAATTGAAAAATGAGGCGGGTAACTTCTCACATTTATATTATTTTACCCCTGATGATTGTGGAAACATGAAGATTTTCAATCTTTCAATTATTTGTAGTCTCAATATGATTGCCATTTGTATTAGTAAACTACAGGTTTACTACAACTAGTAAAGTTTGCTTAACTCTTTGGGCGGTTTCGTAATGTTCCTCACCAACGATCCGAGGTTGAAGCATGGTTGACGTTGAATCTAAAGGATCTACTGCTGGATAAATACCTTTGGCAGCCAATCCTCTTGATAGTACGGTAGTAGCATCTAAATGTGCAAATGTCGTAGCAGGAGCAGGGTCGGTCAAATCGTCTGCGGGTACATAAACTGCTTGAATAGAGGTTATGGACCCTTCTTTGGTAGAAGTAATTCTTTCTTGTAAAGAACCCATTTCGGTACTCAGGGTGGGTTGATAACCCACAGCGGAAGGCATTCTACCCAATAAGGCCGATACTTCGGATCCTGCTTGGACGAAACGGAAGATATTGTCAATAAATAGAAGTACGTCTTGTTCATTAACATCTCGGAAATATTCCGCCATAGTTAGGGCAGTCAAACCAATTCTCATACGAGCTCCCGGCGGTTCATTCATCTGACCGTAAACTAGGGCCACTTTTGATTCTGCAATATTTTCTTCATTAATCACTCCAGATTCTTTCATTTCCATGTAAAGATCATTTCCTTCCCGAGTACGTTCACCCACTCCACCAAATACGGATACGCCCCCGTGATCTTTAGCAATATTGTTAATCAATTCCATAATAAGTATTGTTTTACCCACTCCAGCTCCCCCGAATAGTTTGATTTTTCCTCCACGGCGATAAGGGGCTAAAAGATCTACTACTTTAATTCCTGTTTCAAAAA
>ML368542.1:3804-31435 GCA_005239525.1 Nicotiana knightiana | reverse complement strand
TTTATACAACTATTATATAAGAAAAAAACACATAAGTTACAGAACTAAAAAACATAAACAAAAAAAATCGAGTAATTAGATTAACTTACACTTTCATTATGGAAGTATCTTTTACACAGAGAATCATATTGTGGAGATTTCATGTCTGAATAACATAACATCCGAGGATAGCCACATTCTCGAAAGTTAACAAATTGTTTTTCTTGGAAAATTGGCAACACTTCCATAATCCAAACACAAAAAGCAAAAGGAAAGCCAAGTAGAGTGTAGCTATCCTTGTCTTTCTCTTTCTCTTTCTCTTTCTCATTCTCATTCTCATTGGGCTTCAAACAACTCTTCAATGATTTTAATAATATTTCATAACATAGAGAGCCCCAGTTGAATGAAGAGAAAAGTAGATCATCATCTACAATTTTCATTAACTTCTCAGATACGTTCCTACTCTTCCGCTTACCCAACAAAACAGATTCAACAAAATATATTGTTGCTAATTTCACAGCATCATCATCGCTGCCTTCAAATGACGAATTTGTACCATCTAGTTGGCTACAAATAAAATCATACAAATCACCTAACTCAATACGATCCATTCCAGGGAAATAGACTTTCAAAAGCCTATTCTCTTTTTCATCCAAACCATTAATATCCAGTGTAGATGAACAGTTCAAATCAGTGATTATATTAAATGCTTCCCGTGTAAACTTAAGTTCATGGTCAAAAACCTTGAACGTCATCGAATTAGCGTCATTATTTACAATTTCAGAAAGTAATAGACAATGAATAAGTTTACCAGAAAATTTCACACTTTTTAACTTGAAAAAGTTCCCGAAAATACCATCCCTTAATTTCTTCCACTGCCGGTTTGACAAAAAACTTTTTATCATTTCCTTATATTGTAGATCTCCTTTCCAATAGCTCATGAGGTTTCTCCAAAAATTAAACTCGAACACACGATCTCCTTCCATTATAACACTACAAAGAAGGAAAATGAACATAAAACACTAAACTAGAACACACAATCTCCTTCCATTATAACACTACAAAGAAGGAAAAAGAACATAAAATATTTGAACAAGCAGTCTTTAACTTCAAGTTTCAAGTTTAAAAGTTAAGGACAAGAAGTCCTTAACTTCAAGTTTCAAGTTCAAAAGTTAAGGACAGGCAGTCCTTAACTTCAAGTTTTAAGTTCAAAAGTTATAGGTCCTGAACTTCAAGTTTCAAGTTTAAAAGTTAATGACAAGCAGTCATTACTTTAAGTTTCAAGTTTAAAAGTTAAGGACAATAGGTCCTTAACTTCATGTTTCAAGTTAAAAAGTTAAGGACAAGCAGTCCTTAACTTCAAGTTTCAAGTTCAAAAGTTAAGGACAATAGATCCTTAACTTATAGTTTCAAGTTAAAAAGTTAAGGACAATAGGTCCTTAACTTATAATTTTCAGTCCTTAACTTAAAAGTTCAAGTTAATAAGTTAAGGACAATAGGTCCTTAACTATTGTCCTTAACTTATAGTTTTCAGTCCTTAACTTTGATATCCAAGTCCTTCGTCCTTAACTTTTATGAACACATTTAACTAAAAATTCATAAACACAGATAGTTTATGAATTCGAATGACTATTTTCATAAAATATATTTACATAATCAAATATATTGATTGAACCACAAAAAAAAAACTACTGAATAACATTATCACAAAAATCCGATCCTTATTCGACACTAAAATCAACTTATAATCGTTATTTTCGAAATTTCAAACATACTTCATGCAACACACAACATTGATCTCGATTAAACATATACAAAAACAAAAAAGTAAATAAATCAAATAAAACAACTCCAACTGGTTCGAGTTCGATAAATTACGAGTTCAATCGTACAGAGAATATGCCGAAGGAAAGATCAACTGAAAGTGATTTGAATGCAAAGATGGTAAAGAGCTCTAAAAAGTT
Organism: Nicotiana knightiana; assembly: GCA_005239525.1. Taxonomy (NCBI): domain Eukaryota; kingdom Viridiplantae; phylum Streptophyta; class Magnoliopsida; order Solanales; family Solanaceae; genus Nicotiana; species Nicotiana knightiana. The sequence continues at coordinate 29,492 of ML368542.1, read as the reverse complement.
TGCCTCGCAATTTTCCCTCTTTTTGAATAAAACAAGGGTTTTAACATATAAGAAGTAAACAAAGGGCAAAACAGTCTTTTCAAATCAATTTTAATAGAGTAGTGGTTATTTTTTCTCAGCATTAGAAATGTTGGATAAAAAATAAACACCACCTTTATTAGTGGCTACCACACGCAAATTTTACGAGGATAGGTTTCGGAATTTGGGGGTTTGGAAGGGAGTCCGGAACCTAAATGTGGTCTTTTTGGATTCAAAAGACCGAAATAAGTGAAAAAACGTTTAGTGACCAAACTATATATAGCGCCCTGTAAAAGAGCGGTATACGTATAATGCCTTTCATAAAGGCGCTATATAAATATATCGCCTTTATAAAAGGCGCTATAGATATTTTGTGGGCCCACCAATAACTCTTGTGTGCTTAACTGAATAACAATAATTCAAATGGGTATTAAAGGGCGCTATACCTCAAAAGTTTCGACCCCCCAAACTGGGCATTGCCTTATTTAAAGGCATTAAGGATTTTGCATCCATTCAGAAATATTCTTAACTCCTCTTAAATTTTTCTTCTTGTTAAATTCTCAAGCATTTTGTCATAATGTGTGAAGATCGAAAAGTAAGGGTTTCATTATATTGGGAGGTAGAGATTGTGGTGGCGAATAACTCACTGAGCTATACTTTATCTCCACAGTGTCATGTTAAGTTTCCACTTACAATGCAGTACGATAGACTGGTATCCTTGTTGTGTAAAAAAATGAGTGTGAGAAAACGTTCGGTGAACCTTAAAGTAACCGGAAGATATCTGTATTCTGTCACTCTGCAAGGGGTTGCTTGTTAAGCTGAGTTTAACATCAAGGATGATGAAACGTTGAGTGATTTTTTGAGGACTCCGGATGAATACCGGGAATTTCTTTTGATAAAAATGTTGGAGATGTACGTGAAGGTTGAAGATGTTCGCAATAATGAGGTTGCGCAAAGTAGGGATAACCCTCAATCATCGGGTGGTTATTCTGGAACAGTTTTTGCCGAACAGGTTCCGGTTGAAAGAGTTTGGCTTGATTTAAACTTATCTCCACGGGCGAATGAGGAGCGAGGAAATAATTTCTCTCCTACTTTACATAATCCACCAGACGAGTGGTAAACTTTAATTTTCCTTTGTGTTAAGATATTTATTTTGTTGTATTGAATTTGTATTAACACTCATATATTTCACATGGGGTACAAGCCATATATGAATTTTATAAGTTATGAACCCACGCCCAGTTGGAATATGCGTAGTTCTGGTGTGTTGGATCATGGTGGTCCATCCGGGAGACATCACCAACAGGATAATGTCCATCATGGAATGTCAACACATTATGACTTGTAAGTGAAGTGATATAGCTATATGTAATGTATTTATCAATTTGAGTAGCTTATTATTTTGTTGTTTGTGCAGTGAAAACGAGCAAGTTGAACCACTTGTCCTGATTCAATTTCTCGAAGACGACATATTTAATCGGGATCTGGCAGATGCACAAAGTCAGGAAGAGAATAGTGATTATGACAACAACGTCGATGAGTCCAGAGATGACACACCCTTCCCTGATGAGGGTGGTGATGAGAAGGAAGAGAATGATGGACCTGATTTGACGAGGGAGCATGCTCCACTCCCTGTTAGACCAAGAGTGTATGAGTCCCAAGTGTCGTTTCATTCAAGGCAGATTTCCTAACTTGATCATTTGTCAAGTATGTCGGATGTGTATTCCCTTACACGGGATTTTGACAAAATTCGGTCAGTAATATGGGATGATTCCAGACCAACGGTGCTGGCAAAGGGCATGTTTTTTCCTGATAAAGCGCGGCTAAGCAGGCCGACAAAAATGTACAGCGTAAAAGAGTGTCGTGAGATGGCGGTATGGGAGTCAAGTCTGGATGTTTGCCGTAGATGGTTTACGGGTTTTCATTGGATGTTGCGTGCGAGCAAGAAGAAAACAGGTATGTGGAAAGTGGGTAAATACATTGGCACCCACACTTGTGAAATGGATACATTCAATGGGAATCACTACAACTTGGATGTTTACTTGATTTCTCTTGTCCTTATTCCACACATTGAAGCGTCTATAAGGTACAACATCAAAGAGTGCATTACATCCATCCACCAGGAATATGACTGTATCATTACCAAAAGAAAGGCATTTCTTGGGCGCAAACGTGCGTTTGAAATTGTTTATGGTATCTGGGATAAGTCATTTGCAGCTCTACCCAGGTACATGGCCGCATTGCAACACTTTAACCCCGGGACCGTTGTTGAATGAAGCTTGAGCGGAGTCCGGGAATACCAGAATATATATTCAAATACGTGTTCTAGGCATTTAAACTAGCAATTGATGGTTTTCTGCATTGTCGACTGATAATATCCATAGACGGCACTCATGTCTATAGAAAGTATGATATTAAGATGTTGAATTTTCCCATGAGCATGGTTTTGGGCTAGGTTACCAACCTCAAGAGGAGGGTTCCTTTTTATTTTGAGAAATGGATCGTCGTTGCAGTAGATGCTAATGGACAAATATTTCCTTTAGCTTTTGCTATTTGTGCCAATGAAAGCCAAGAGACGTGGACACGGTTTTTGAACCACTTGAAAGAGCACGTTGTCAAACAACGTTCAGGTATTTGTCTAATATTTGATCGGCATGGTGATATTTTAAGTTCTGTAGAGAATTTGCCTGCACGACAAGAACCGTATGCCTACCACCGTTACTGTGTGAGGCGCCTGAAGGCCAATTTCCAGAAGGCATATTCCAACAAGGATCTGCATGATTTAATGTGGATGGCTGCAACAGATCACCAAGAGCATAAATTTAGGAGGCATATGGAATCTATCAGGCAGGAAGACGAGGCAGCCTATCATTGGTTACTGCGAATAAGCCTGAAAAGTGGACTTTGCATGCAGATGGTGGCAGAAGATGGGGGATTCTGGCTACAAATGTGTCAGAGTCTTTCAACGGGTTATTGAAGTCGGCACGAGGATTGCTTGTCACTGCCATGGTGCGGATGTCATTCAAGCAGATGGCAGAGAGGTTTGTTGAAAGGGATGCAGCTGCAACATCATTGATGGAAAGGGGTGTTGAATTTATGCCACTACCAATGAAAAGATTTGAGAAATACATGTGGCGAGCACATTGGCATTCATTTTTACAGTATGATCACTACCGAAATGTTTTTGAAGTTTGCACCGCTATCCATCAAAATCGGGAGAATAATGCACACACCATAAATGAATCTAGAAGGTTATGCTCTTGTGGGAAATGGTCCATCTACCACATGCCGTGCTCACATGCCATCAGGTGCTTTTAACATACAGGTTTAGGTCCAACCAACTACGTTGATAAACAATATAGTGTTGTTGCATACTTAAACACCTATAGTGGGTAGTTGCAGCCAGCGGGTGCTGAGCATTATTGGCCGCCGGATACATTTAAAATGGTGTGTAACAAGGAGTTTTTGCGTCAGTGACATGTGAAAAACAGAACGAGTATACGGAACCAAATGGATGCTCGTGATGCCATTTGAGCACGCAAATGTGGTATATGCTCGTAAAAAGGACTCTGCCGTCAAAAATGTCCTTCAGCTGGTTTGGGTGGCGGTGGTAATCCAGCTCTTGGTGGAAGTTCATCTAATGTGCCCAACTATCAAGGATACACATAGTTTTTTGTTTCCATAATGTGAGTGTAATAAGTGTATGTACTTGTTTATGTTCCAAAATGTTTCAAATAAAATTATGTTTATATTGCTGTTAAATCTTATTGATATTTAACATTTTTAGTGGAGTAAATTAATGAATTTCTCCCTCCCGTTCATGTTATCAAAAATAGTATTGGATTAGAAAATCAAACTTATTACGTTGACTTTCGAATTTCAATCTAAAATTATTAGAAAACTACATTGTCGGAAGAGGAAGATGTTTGATAAATATGTGAATATATATAGCATGGTTAAATACTATGTTATGTGTGTTGTCTTGTTGACCTGAAAAGTTGCCCGCCTGCAAAAGGTTGTATTATATGCGAAAGAATTTTTAACACGAGAAGCATAGCGCGGTTAAATACTACATTATGTGTGTTGTCTTGTCGACCTGAAAAGCTGCTCGCCTGCAAAAAGTTGTATTGAATCTGAAAAAATCTTTACACGCGAAGCATAATGCGGTTAAATACTATGTTGTGTGTGTTGCCTTGACTATGAATAACTAGCACATTTTAGTTATTATCTACACTTAACCAAAACAAATAGCAAAACTTTCCATAAAAGCAGGGTTTTTTTTCGCATTAACAAATGTCTGGACGCATATATGTACAAATGTGCTATTGTGGCAAACGTTGTATAGTGAAGGACTGTTGGGAGGATGGTCATGTTGGGAACGGATGCTGAATGTGTGTAAACAGTTTTGGAGGTAATCACGGAAATTATTGCAATTTTGAGGTATGTCTTGATGAACCCTGTAAGCAGGAATGCTACAAACAATCTTTGTAGTATTATCATGATATGAACCGTCAATACGAACGTCGTGAGTTTGAAATGAAACGAGAAATTGCGGCATTGAAGGAGAAACTAAAAGAGATGGAAGAAGAAAAAAATAGGTTGTTGGAGAAATTTAAGTGGTTGAATCAGAGAATAATAGGCGATAGTGACTAAACTAACACATGTATGTGTTGAGTGTAGTATTTTATCTTTATGCTTTCTATGTTATGTATTTTCAGTAGTTGTACTGAATTTAAATTATGTTAAGTTGCTATGTTTGTGTTTGTGTTGTAGTATTAAAATAACGAAGAACCGGGGAAATAAAAACATAATGCGCATATAATGTAAACAATAAAAATTATTGCTATTATTTACATAAAATACAAAAAATAATCAATGTGTCCCACAGCCTGTGTGCTTCAATGCAGCCGCTGGCCTGAGGCGCATCCCATCACTCCCGGCTACGCTATCAGAATCATCCTCATCATGTCGCCTCTTTATCGCAGGATACGCTGCAACATGATCGTCAGTAGTGCTGGCAGGATCGGTAGAAGGGGTCGTCGGTCCAGTAGTAACCTACAGAAGAATAAGTCAGCTCAATATATGAAAATATATATTAGAAATGTACGTTTTAAGTCACAAAAATTTAAATTGTCTTACCATGGTCTCGTCGGGCTCCTGAATATAATCATCTGTCGCAGTCAGGTCGGCATCGCACAAAATGGCCTCCGTGACGGGCGAGGATGCAACCTTAATAAGAAAACTATAAAGTTATTTATGGATAATCAATGAGATAAAAATAAATTTAAATTTAATAGTAATACATACATACATGCGCCCGTGAAAGATCCCTAGCACCCCTTGATGATGAGCCATAACTCAGCCGGTGCCCACTATCCACATCTCGAGTTGGCCGATCCTCAGAAGCGGTCGATGGGCCTGGAAAGTACTGATCCCAATCCTCTTCGGTAATGCTTGTGCCCGTGATCAACAATGGATCTGACAGGGTCACCTGCGAAGTCCCTAGAGTGAGCTACAATTGAAGGCTGTATAAGGGAATGCTGCTGTGATGCTCGGCTGGATCATGGAGGTCACCCGACAGATCAGCTCCAACATCCTCAACAGGTACCTCAACGCCCCCTTGCTGAGGACCACCTCCTCACCTCCCCCTACGACCCCGTAGGAGAACCCTGCCTCGTGGGATAACCCTTCCTCGTGGGACACCTCTACCTCGTGGGACAACCCTACCTCGATGGTACTGCTTTGGTGCCACAAAAGCAGGTCGTGTCCTAAGCGCTGATCCTTTGGGGCTCGCCGTAGTGTCCGGTCAGCGAGCTCTGTAACTTGCTGGCCATACTCGTGCAAAATGGTCGCTCCCTCGCTTGCATGCTACTGCATCTGCAGTACCAACTGGTGGAATAAATGTAGGCCAATAGCCTGCACAACGTGTAAAATATAAATTGCGGAATTCTAGGTTACAGTTATAAGTTAGAATATCAAATAACATACCAGTGCCTCGTGCCGCCTGGCGTATGGAACGTATCAACCACCAGCTCGATGAATGGGATCCCCGATGAAAAGTCGGGTAACGTCGTGGTACTATCCCGTATAATCATGCTCAGTATCTGTCCAGCACGGTCAAGAGGGGGCCAGAATCAGGTCAAGTCGCCGGTCCCAAGTATCGATCTGTGCCTCTAGCCATGCCACATATGTGTCGTCCACCCTGGAACGACCATCCCGCTAGAAATATGTGGTCTGCCAGGTGGGCGGTGTCGATTCAAGATGTGGACGACCAAACTGGCGAAGTACCCGCTCGGTGGCATGATGCTCCAGAATATTAAGGCACATCAATGGGCGGAAGAGCTCCAAATAAGTCGGTTGGCCGAGCAATAATCGGGCAAGCCAGCTATCAGCGCGTCGCCGTATGGAATCCAGATGAACTATTAAGCAACAACAAAAAACGTGAGTATACGCAACACATGTGAAGCTATGCCAAGTAAACTTAGGTATACATTTACCTGTGCGCCCTCCAGAAAATCCAACAAATCCCTGCACAAGGAGAGATTATGTCGAGCCTCGTACTCTTGTCCATATCCCCGCCGGAGAATCCACCTCCTAGATAGAGGGAGAAATGAAGGTGGTACATCCGGAGGTAATGGTTGTAGAGGTGGCTGCAACTGCAGGAAGCGCTCCCAGGCCCAAACCTAACATACAAAATTGACGTAAAATTTAAGATATATTTTTGCTAGGTATGTTATAATAAATAGAGTATTAGAATATGTTGTCACCTGTAGTATAGGAAAACATCTAGCAACGTCACGCTGGGTGCCCATGATGATGAAGAAATATCAAGCTGACTAGGTTCTCCGAAGTGTTCGGGAACAAGACCCCTCCAAACATAAGGAGTAGCAGCAATCTGGTGTACCGGTGTATATGCAGATCTAGTGTATCGCCAACGATGTTAGGGTGCAATATCTCCAAATGGTCTCGAATAATCGTCAACTGCAGATGACTGGCCTCAGACAGTGCATTCTCATCCTGTGGCCGGAAACCAGTGAGCTACTGCAGCATGTCCAGGTACTGCCCACCTGTCATCTCTCTCATGGCATGCGTCAGAGCAACGGGGTGTCCATCAACGGGCAGCCCATATAAAACCTCCACGTCCTGCAGTGTGATGGTGGCCTCGCCAATGGGCAAGTGGAATGTGTGCGTCTCTTGTCACTACTGCTCTATCAGGGCCGTGACCAAAGACCAATCAAGTTGCAGACGCTTGATCTCTAAAATCCTGTAGAAGCCTGTATCCTGCAGGCGTCTGACTACACGGGGATGGACAACTTTTCCCTTCAGAAAGTCCCACATGTCGTCCACTCTCTTAATGCGGAGAGTCTGGGCCAGTAACTCTCCCTCCCATATGTGGGAGGACCTATGATTGCCCTATAACGACGGTAGCTGGTCATTTTCTATTTGCATGAGCTCATAGTGACATGACATTAACGACATGAGCGTTCGGCTTTACATTGAATTGAAAAGGAGGAACCCAGAGTTCACAGATATTCTGCTATGCATAGCAATGAAGGTGAAGAATAATGGGTTGAGTTTCTCAGATTCAAAAGCTAAAGTAACTTTGTGTGATGATTATCTAGGATTAGATATACCCAAAATGGTGCGTGACGAGACTATGTTGATGATCGGAGATGGAAATTATCAGAATGATATTGGTGTACTTTATGAAGGTATAATAAATGACCATTTACATTAATAATATGAAGAAGGACAATTATACCAAGAAAAAGGAACACTTTATGCTGCGATGAACCACTATGCAATACGCAACAAATTCCAATTCATGGTTAAAAAGTCTTGTTCCAAGAGGTTTGTGGAAATCTTTCTGCTCTTCACTCACAAATGTAGTACAGTTTTGTTGGATATTTATTCCATGTTCAAAGTGAATATTCGTTACTACATATGATATGAATATTATTTTGCTTTGTTTGAATATTGGTAGACTTCAAAATATTGTTTTACATGGTAACAATACTCCTTAGTCATTAAATAATATTTATGATGAATATATAATTTGAATACAAATGAATTATAAATAATATTCGTTGGTTTAGCCATGAATAGTGATGTATATTTTTGTATCATATAGTATGAATACACCCATATATAATGAAATATTGCTAATTATGAATACATCCAAATCATAAAGTGAATATTATGAATATAATAAAAGAATAGTATTCATTACTTGTTGAATATTACAGACTACGGAGTGAATACAATTGTAGTTTATATCACTAAGTTATTGTAATTGCATCTTCTAAGTGGTATACCATATTATATGTATAGAATACAAATGGATTTTCCACTTTAGGGTGTTTTATACTTATAGAATACCTTATTATTATGTTGAAGTTAGGTTCTGCGTCGTTTACCTTGAAAATGGTATTAACGATTATATTTGATTTATGATTCTAAAAATACGTGATTTATCCCAATATTAGTTAATAATCAAGAAGAAATGAATGTAAGCAAGGAAAATGAGATAAGCAAACCAAAGTTATCACAAGGCTGGGGCCTCGAGGTCGAATAATAGCAGTAAATGAAAGACAATAAATGAAGAACAATACACAAAGAGAAATAAAGCTGAGAGACAGTGTTGAGCATGAAAAAAGCTGAGAATGTTCTATTGCAATGCGCGTTGTGTGTTACAAGAATGATGGGGGTCCCCTTTATATAGGAGGGGCGAATCCCAACATAGTACATGTCTAATTATGACAGAGAAATACTTTTGGTACAGTTGTATAACGACTTAGTACGGACTTGTACTATTTCTTGCAGACCTTATCAGCTCTAAACATGTGTCCTTGGGAATTTTCTCGCCCTTCTATACCGGTCATCGATTTTTATGCTGCCTCGAGGTCTGCTGTGATGACTTCGATATATTCTCTCAAGGTATGCACTCCGAGGTCGAACTTCAGATTGCGCTTCGAGCCTTTCGAGATCGGGCTTGGAATGTCATAGAGGTCCCGATACCGAAGTCCCCAGCATCGACCGTATACATGCATCGAATGTGTGAGCAAAAGTTGTTCGTGGTATTTGAAATCCTCAAGCTTGCACAATACAGAACTCTTCAAAGTGACGAAGTTTAATAGTGTTCACACTTGCTCAATTTAGGATAATTAGCTAGGCAACGTCATGCTACTTATGGTATCATTCGAAGTATGATAATTAGCAAATATGATAATTCGAAGTCAGTATACACACCAGCAGACATAATGCGTGACATGAAAAAAGATTATGGTTTGGACATTACATATATGAAATCTTGGAGATCGAAGGAGAAATCTCTTGAAATAATGTGAGGGAATCCAAGCAAATAATATGAAAAGATCCCAAGCTACATTTATATGTTGATACATACAAATCCTGGATCTGTAGCAAAGCTCCATAAATATGTAGATGGATGCTTCTTGTACATTTCTGTTGTGTTGTATGCATCAATTAGGAGTTGGGAATATTGAAAGCCTATTGTTGTAGTTGATGGCAGCTTTTTGAAATCTGCACACTGAGGCATTTTAATCACAGCATGCTTGCAGGATGCAGCTGGTAAGTTCAAATATTTTGTAATTAATTATAAGTAAAAATATATAAATACTAAATTTTTATGTTGTTTATTATATTCATTTGGTATCATAATACTTGTTGATCAAATAATTTAACTTCTTCGTTGGTATGATAATTGTAGTTCATAATGTAAACATGTAAAAAAAATTCCTCTCTCGTATTCAGTTGTTGATTCGGAGAATGATGCATCATGGGAGTGGTTTTTCGAAAGGTTCATGGATGCACATGGTCTCAGAGAAGGGATGTGTATAGCATCCGATAGGCACGTGAGTATTGCAAAGGCAACTTTGATTGTGTATCCTGAAGTACCGCATGCATGCATATTCCATTTGTGGAACAATATAAAGTCAAGGTACAAAAAGAGTCAAAAGAGTATCAAGAACTTGTTCTTTGTGGCGGCAAGAACATATTATTGAAGAATTTGAGCAACATATGCGTAATATAAATAGTATTGACAAGACGGTAAAAGAATACTTGTTCAATGTTGGATATTACAGATGGTCAAGAGCTTATTCTGAAGTTAACAGAACCATGGTTATGACATATAACATTGCCGAGTCAATAAATTCGGTGAATAAGAGTGCAAGAGAACTACATATACTGCCTTTTTTGGAGTCAATACATTCGTTGGTTCGGGACTGGAATTACAAAAACAATATGAATGCAAAGGTAACAAATACTAAGTTGGGAAAGAAATATGAAGTTATCCTGACTGAAAACTATATTGATTCTCATATGATGATTGTAAGTTGCATTATGCTTGTGTATATATTTTTAAACCTTTTATAAGTTGTATGAGTTAAATCAGTATACTAATGCATTTATTTTCATAAATGCGGGTGAAGCCTTCGAAAGAGCACATATATACAATTTATGAAGAAGGAATTCGTTATGTGGTGAATCTGGGCAATCGAACCTGCTCTTGCAAGAGATTTGAAATGGATGGCCTCATGCGTTGGCGATTGTGACGAGCAAGGACATGGATCCATATGATTTTTGCTCTATTTATTACACCAAGGGATATTTAATGAAAACATATAAAGAATACGTCCACCCTTTTCCCAATGAAAGAAACTGGAATATTCCTATAGGAATCTTAGAAGGGTCGGTGTCTCCACCAGTAGGAAAAATACAACCAGGAAGGCCAAAAAAAAGATGAGGATTGTATGCATGGGAACGACACGCTAAAAAGGTCAAAATACTTACAGACAATGTGGACATGAGGATCACAATCGAAGAACATGCAGAAATGTTCCTATAAGAGATTAAATTGGTCATTCTATTAGAGACATGATGTTTTAGGTTTACTCAAAAGGGTATTGAGACTGAATTTTAGAATAAATGGTTTGTCAGTTTCTTTTATATCCTTCCAAATATGGTATACTATTGTATTTGCAATATCGTTATAGAAGAAGTATAATGTCGTTACAAATTCGAAGAAAATTAGCAGATGCATTCATTTATGTGTAAAAGAGTCATAACAAAATAGTACAATATTCTAATTTTGACTACAATATTCTACTTTGGAATACAATATTCTAAATTGGAATACAATAATCGATAGAGTCAAACTAATTGATGCATAATCAAGTATAAATAAAAAAAATACAATAGTATTGTTTGGAATCAATATCGAAACCTAACATATCACAATATTATTATTTGGAGTATGCGATTTAAGTCTAAATAAATACATAATATTCTAATTTAACTCTTAATGTTTTGACTAACTCGATAAATACGAAGCGAAAAATATAATATTTTAGATAAAACTTATTGAAAGCTCTATGCAACTATTTTTATTTCATAACCTGCTAGATTAAAAGTGTAAGAGATTCTGAATAAAAATATTTGTTGGCTTTCAAAAAATGCTTTTATCTTGTATATACCATCATCAAGTTATAATTGCTTAACTGGAATAACTATGAGTTTCCAATCATCAATAGTGATGATTGAAAATGTAGTTGCTGGAATAGACCGCAAATCACATTTGGACAAAATATAATAAACATTAAAATTGAACCACAACAGGGTAGTTGTTAAAAAAAACTGAATAAAGTAGTGAGATAGCCCAAAAATTATCGTTAAGAAAGTTAAGTTACTTTCAAATGAGATGTATCTAAAAAATAACCAGCATCTCCAACTACATTTATGATTCAGAATCACTAGCTATTTTTGCAGCATGTTTCATCTTGCCATATTGCCAGAGAGTTGCTCCCAGCCTGTTGCAATATCCCTTAGCATCAAACTCGTCAATAGGGATTCCAGACCTTCAATAAAGAATTCAACAAAGGGTGCCACATAAACTCCACAGTCACTGAAATTAAAATTTAAACTAATGTTAGTAACTCATCTAATAAGCTAACGGGAGCATTAAGTATCTGAAAACAACAATGCCAAATTGTGGATGACTTACGTGTCTTAATGTAATGGTAATTCATTAACCATTAAGACTTCAAAGGGGTCTACCAATGACTTTCCGACATATGTAACACCATCCAAAACACTATTATTTATTTTCTCATAAAATCTAACTTTTTCCAGAAAATATGGAATCAAGATGGAATACGACTCCATAACTTTACGAACCTTAACATCATGGCGCGCACTTCGAACAGAGTCGTATACATATATGCACCTATCTTGAAATGTTAATATTCCTAAAATCCAATGCCATCGTTCTAAAACATATATTGGGAAAAGAACGTGATCGACATTATACCACGTTGTGTTGCGTTGCATATGGTTGCCAAGAATGTACTTGGCTATTACATTCGATGTATCAATTAGTGTTCCTTGTGTGTTACTTGATACATACTTTACACAGACACCTTGGGGGCTAATATCAAAGAAACGGCCAGTGATAGTGAACTTTGTAGGAATATTAACCCCGTATTAACCTTTCTTCCTCAAATAGTAAAATATGACGTTTAAATGCTGGACATGCCGATATAAAAAATAATCAGTAACGACACGAATATTCTGTAAAGAATTGTATAATATATAAGTATTAAAGAAGAGCTATAAAAAACGTAAACCAATAACAATATTCCAAGAACATACCCAGCCATCTAGAGGTTAACCACCAAACTTGAGTGCGTAAAATCATAGCTTATCTTCACTATCTGTAACTCCGAAGTCAAAAGCAGGAACTAATTTTTTATTGTTATTAAAATACTTCTCTTTGGCGATTTTTTTTTACATGTATTCAAAATAAACATCAAATAAAAAGCAAAAAAAAACTTATGAATAATACGTAAACTTACTTTGAGTTGGTGTTGAGCCCCTTTTTTACAAATTTGATAAACTCTCTTAGGATTGTTGCATGAACTTTCTCTTCAATTGAGCCTTCAAATGGGTACTTTCCCTTTACAACCTGTGGTTTGGAAGAAGCTTCACAATTGCTAGCACTGAAACGAAAGCCAGTGAGATATGGTGATCGACGCACAGCTGCAGGACGTCTTGATCTTAATTTCTAAAAGTATCCCCTCAATACTACTATTAGTCAATCAATATTACTACTATTACAGAAACGGCTAACGAGAGGAGCTTGGGGTCGTAGGGGTAGTTTAGGAAATAGGGGTTATTTGGTACATCCATGGACACCGGTTTCAAAAGTTAATGTAATTTTTTTGTTTTTTTCTCCTTTTTAGCGTCCTCTTTGGTTGCCACGTGTATATTTGATAGCTCCTTAGAAATGCAAGAAGGTGTTGGTTTTGATAATTGATCACTCCAAAATATATTTTAAATTAGTACATATCTCAGCAGGATGCCCATGAAGGGTTAAATATATGAGCATTGTTAGTTGTAAATAATAAAGACCCAAAAAGGGTTAAATTTAATTTAATGTATTCTGGGGATTTATTTGAACACCCAAAAAGGACATAAAAGTGCTAGTATTAGAAAAAATTATAGCTACACGTACGCCCACTTTTATACTAAGGTAAAATCGGTCGGCTATTTGAATTAATCTTTCAATTGTTAGAATAACTGTTGCAACAATGAAAAATAAATAAAAATAAAGCTACACCCCAAGATTTAGCATAGAGTAATTAGGCCCGTGCTCGGCATGGACCATCAGTAGTTGTTATGTATAAGAATACAGTATTCATCTCTTAGAAAAACTCACAATATTCTAATTTAGATGATACTATTGAAAACCAACATGTTCTAATTTGAAATATACAACTTAACCCTAAATAAATATGTAATTTTTTAATTTGGAATAAAATATTCAAATGAAAGCAATAATATTCTAATTTAGAATACACTATTCAACTATAAAAAAACACAATATTCCAATTTGGAATATAATACTTAAACCATTCTTTCTAAAAGATATTTCAATTTAGAATACAGTATTTAACTCAATATAAATGATAATATTCCAATTTGGAATATAATATTCAAACCAAACATACCATCATACTTTTTGTCAGACAATTGTATTCCATCGAGTCTAATTTGGGGGTCAGTCATCGAGTCGAATGCGGTTCCACCATCGTTATTATTAGCATTTTTCGCAAGATTATGTTGAAAATTAGACAACAAATAGTATTCTTATAAACATTTGAGAAAAGCAAATAGAACAAATTAGAAAAAAAATAATATAAAATAAAAAAATGACCTGTATATATAAGAAAATTATAAAGTTATTTATGGATAATCAATGACATAAAAATAAATTTAAATTTAATAGTAATACAAACATGCCTGCGCCCGTGAAAGATCCCTAGCACCCCTTGATGATGAGCCATAACTCAGCCGGCGCCCACTATCCACATCTCGAGTCGGCCGATCCTCAGAAGCGGTCGATGGGCCTGGAAAGTACTGATCCCAATCCTCTCTGGTAATGCTCGTGCCCGTGATCAACAATGGTCTGACAGGTTCACCTGCGAAGTCCCTAGAGTGAGCTACAACTGAAGGCTGTATGAGGGCATGCTGATGTGATGCTCGTCTGGATCATAGAGGTCACCCGACAGATCAGCTCCAATATCCTGAACAGGTGCCTCAACGCCCCCTTGCTGGGGACCACCTCCTTGCCTCCCCCCATGACCCCGTGGGACAACCCTACCTCGTGGGATAACCCTTCCTCGTGGGACAACCCCACCTCGTGGGACACCTCTACCTTGTGGGACACCCCTACCTCGATGGTACTGCTTTGGCGCCACAAAATCAGGGTCGTGTCCTAAGCGCTGATCCTCTCGGGCTCGCCGCAGTGTCCGGGCAGCCAGCTCTATAACCTGCCGGCCATACTCGTGCAAAAAGGTCGCTCCCTCGCTGGCATGTTACTGCATCTGCAGTACCAACTGGTGGAATAAATGTAGGCCAATAGCCTGCACAACGTGTAAAATATAAATTGCGGAATTCTAGGTTACAGTTATAAGTTAGAATATCAAATAACATACCAGTGCCTCGTGCCGCCTGGCGTATGGAATGTATCAACCACCAGCTCAATGAATGGGATTCTAGATGAAAAGTCAGGTAACGCCATGGTACTAGCCCGTATAATCATGCTCAGTATCTGTCCAGCATGGTCAAGAGGGGGCCGAAATCAGGTCAAGTCGCCGGTCCCAAGTATCGATCTGTGCCTCTAGCCATGCCACATATGCATCGTCCACCCTGGAACGACCATCCCGCTAGAAATGTGTGGTATGCCAGGTGGGCGGTGTCGGTTCAAGCTGTGGACGGCCAAACTAGCGAAGTACCCGCTCGGTGGCATGATGCTCCACAATATTAAGGATCATCAACGGGCGGAAGAGCTCCAAATAAGTCGTTTGGCCGAGCAATAATCGGGCAAGCCAGCTATCAGCGCGTCGCTGTATGGCATCCAGATGAACTATTAAGAAACAACAGAAAACGTGAGTATACGCAACACATGTGAAGCTATGCCAAGTAAACTTAGGTATACATTTACCTGTGCGCCCTCCAGCAAATCCAACAAATCCCTGCACAAGGAGAGATTATGTCGATCCTCGTACTCTCGTCCATATCCCCGCCGGAGAATCCACCTCCTAGCTAGAGGGAGAAATGGAGGTGTTACATCCGGAGGTAATGGTGGTAGAGGTGGATGCAACTGCAGGAACCGCTCCCAGGCCCAAACATAACATACAAAATTGACGTAAAATTTAAGATATATTTTTACTAGGTATGTTATAATAAATAGAGTATTAGAATATGTTGTCACCTGTAGTACCGGCAAAAATCCAGCAACGTCACGCTGGGTGCCCATGATGATGAAGAAATATCAAGCTGACTAGGTTCCCCGAAGTGTTCGGGAACAAGACCCCTCCAAACATAAGGAGTAGCAGCAATCTGGTGTACCAGTGTATATGCAGATCTAGTGTATCGCCAACGATGTCAGGGTGCAATATCTCCAAATGGTCTCGAATAATCGTCAACTGCAGATGACTGGCCCCAGACAGTGCATTCTCATCCTGTGGCCGGAAACCAGTGAGCTACTGCAGCATGTACAGGTACTGCCCACCTGTCATCTCTCTCATGGCATGCGTCAGAGCAACAGGGTGTCCATCAACGGGCAGCCCATATAAAACCTCCACGTCCTGCAGTGTGATGGTTGCCTCGCCAATGGACAAGTGGAATGTGTACGTCTCCTGTCACTACTGCTCTATCAGGGTCGTGACCAAAGACCAATCAAGTTGCAGACTCCCGATCTCTAAAATCCCGTAGAAGCCTGTATCCTGCAGGCGTCTGACTACACGGGGATGGAGAACTTTTCCCTTTAGAAAGTCCCACATGTCGTCCACTCTCCTAATGCGGAGAGTCTGGGCCAGTAACTCTCCCTCCCATATGTGGGCGGACCTATGATCGCCCTATAACGACAGTAGCTCATCGCTGGAAGGTCCGGGATGCATAGGTGGCACCTCCATGTCGTCTACTGTAAATTAAACAACATTAATTACGTGTTAGTTTTATAATTTTATATGTTTGTTTCTAAATTAAATAATTAATTTTTATAAATATACAATATTTAATTATCAAGTATTCACATATGGGTTCCAGACTCGATATTTGAGGCCCAGTAACACCAAGATATCCTGAATTCTTGTATGTGTTAGTTTTATTATTTTACATGTTAGTTTTATAATTTTATATGTTTGTTTGTAAATTAAAAACTAATTTTATAATTATACAATATTTAATTATTAAATATTTCACATATGGATTCCAGGCTCGATATTTGAGGCCCAGTAGCACCAAGTTATCCTGAATTCTTGTATGTGTTAGTTTTATTATTTTACATGTTAGTTTTACAATTTTATATGTTTGTTTGTAAATTAAATAATTAATTTTTATAATTATACAAGATTTAATTGGACAGAGTTTTTGTTTGATCTATCAGTTATTTTGACGTATTTTTGAGTATAAGAGATACTTAAACTACAGGGATACTACGCTAAAAGGCACTACATTTTACTACGTTAAAAGGGCACTATATTACTAGTCTTTAAGCAAATAAATAATCTAAACTAGATAAAAACAAAAAATATATTTAATCACAAAACATTCATGAAAATACATATAAAATAGTAAAAGTAATTTATTAATATTTTTTTAACAAATAATAATGATTTCTCAATTTTTACATATTTTTTAGCACACTAATATCTTAGTCCGGATAAAAGTAACATACCAGTTTAGTCGCAAAAAAAAAAAATACAAAACAACACAGAACACATTTAAAACAACTAATATTCATTTTATACGAGTTTCGACAAAAACTAACTCGGAATACCTCGATTTATGTTTTTCGAAAAGTTGAAGAATTGAAGATTTGAGTCCGAAACGAGCAACCCACAGCGAGAGAAGGCCATAGCTAGGATGTGGGACCAACACTCTTTACTTTTTGTGGGACGGTTGGGTTCCACTCGAGTTTTTTGGGTCGTTAATGGAGGGGGCGCTATTTTTTAAATAAAAAAGAGGGTGGGGGAGTTCTGTTCTGAACGTGGGGAAGGTAAGGGGACAACTTTATGAAGAGGTATAACGTCATTTATTAAGGCGTTATATATATAGCACCTTAATAAACGACGCTATGCCTAGATGTCCAAAACGGACGTTAAGATATATCGCACTTTAAAAGGGCGCTATATATAGTTTGGTCACTAAGTTTTTTTCCCACATATTTCGGTCTTTTTGAATCACATTGTGGTTCTGAACTCATTTGGAAGGGGATGATGAAAATAGGCATTTTCAGCTAGCGGGGGTAATGATAATGGTCTCACAATTATCTCTTAGTGACTTTGCATCAATTTGTGCTAAGTCTCAGAGATTGTAGAGTGGAGAAGACTGCGATAGTGAGAGAGGAAAGGGGAAATGTGGCGGCTGGCATAATGAGGAATGACATGGGGCTTGGGGGGTTGGTATGTTTTAAATGGAGGAGTGATCTTGGGCCGTTCGATCAATTAGATCAATGGCTCATATTTTTTTAGTTTAAAGAATAAGGGTGTGTTTGGTATGAAGGAAAATATTTTTCCATGGAAAATGTTTTCCTAGAAAGTGTTTTCATGACAAATGAGTAATTTTATCACTTATTTTTCTTTGTTTATTTGGGGAATGGAAAACTTTTTTTCGGAAATATTTTCTAGTGTTTGGTTAGAGGGTAGAATTCTTTATGCTACTCTCCTCACCCACTTTCTTCGGGAATCATCTTTCGAGTTGTTAGAAAAAATACAGTTGTTAAAGTGAAAATAACTCTATTTTTTGAATTTTAAATAAGAATAATTATTCGATCAAGGGCTAACCCACGCACACTTTATTATATGATCTTTTATTGACTTCAAAAAGTCAATTTTTTTCTTTTTTTTCGGGCCGACTTCATACATTCTATTACTTATAGAAATAGTCATGCCAATCTTCTCGATAAAGAAGAACTCTTTCGCACGATCTTAAGAGATCCTAGTTCCACAAGAGCCTTATCACGAGCCTAAGTCCCTATATCCCCCTTCCCCCTTCTCCCAAAATCTAACAATTTAATTATTCTTCTAAAAATTTACACAAATTCAAAGAAACTAATGTGTTGCTTTACTTTTTTTACACAAAACAACATTGAAATTTATGTTCCATAACTATAAAAAAATGCTCTTTTTTTGGTTGAAAAAGAAAGTACTCATTTTGTTGAAATGAAAAAAATATTTCTTCTACGTCATGAAAAGAAATTACTTTTTTTGTTAAAATAAAAGAAAATACTTTTTCTACATCATGAAAGAAAAATATTCATTTTGTTGAAATAAAAGAAAATATTTTTTCTACATCATGAAAAGAGAGTACATTTTTTTTGTTAAAATGGAAAAAATAATTTTTTATATCATGAAAATAAAATACTCATTTGTTGAAATGAAAAAAAAATCTATCTATAACATGAAAGAAAGTATTATTAATAACATTTTTATTTAGATGGGGTGGGGCGGGGGCGGGGCGGGATGTAGGGTGGGGTGTGAGTGGGTTGGTGGAGATGGGGAATAGGTTGGAGAAGGTTGGAAAAGAGTTTTGGAAAATGTTTTCCCTTTTCTTGGTGGGGAAAATATTTTCATCCAATTGGAGAAAAATGAGTTATTGAGAAAAATATTTTCTAAAATATTTAAACCAACCAAACATAGAAAAATTAAAAAATATTTTCCTTCATACCAAACACACCCTAAAAAGAAAACAATTATGGGGATTAAACGGGGACAGTTGGATCATGTTGATCCAACAGTTGAGATACAAACTGAAGGAATTAAAATTAAAGGGAAAAAGCGTGATTATTGGACCATTGAAAAGTTTGGTCAATGATCCCTGTGCATCGTGTTGGTTTTGATGAGAGACTTTGGAGTGCTTTTTTCGGCTAATTTTGGACCAAATTTGTAATTCAATGAAAGCAGATAATTCAACAACTGAAATGACCTCTGTGGGTCCCAACAGGATAAGCATGTAGCCTAGACTTGGTTTCCAACATGGATCGCAGCTCAATAGCTCGAGAACATAGAAGTTTCATGGTTACAGGTAAGACTAGGTAACTATATAGTACCACAAAAATAACGGGATTAAAATTTAACGGGATTAGTATATGTATCACCTCAACACCAATCACATAACACGTAATTCAGGGTTTCATACCCTCAGTACCATATTTAGAAGTGTTACTTACCTCGAATAAGCCAAACCCCAATACCGAGCAAGCCAAGCGATGCTCCAAAAATACCATCCCACGCGTTCCGATCTCCGAATGGCTCGAAACTAACCAAAAACAACCCAAATACATCAAACAATGCTAAAGGAACCAATCCTAATCGAAAAAGGCCAAATCTTGAATCAAAATCCAAAATTGGCCCAAAAGTCCAGCTCGGGCCCGCACCTCGGAACCTGACATTACTTACAAAATCCGACAACCCATTCAATTACAAGTCCATTCATACTAGTTTCACTCAAATCCGACTCCAAATCGGTGTTCAAAACTCGAAAATTCGATCTATGAAGTTTTTGACAAAATACCCTAACTTCCTCTTTCAATTCATCAACCAATTGCTAAAAATGAATATAGATTCATGAAATATAATCAAAACCGAGGGTAGTACACTTAGCCCAATCCCTGTGATGAAAATTGCTACAAAAATTGCTCCATTCCGAAGTCCATAGCTCAATATGTGATAAAAATGACCAACCCTAGAACTTAAACCATTCTGCCCAGCATTTTATGCATTTGCGGACAGTAGGTCGCACCTGTGACCTTCGCTTCTGTGGTGAAAACTCCGCTTCTGTGAAAATGGGCTTGTCTAGCAACCCCCGAACCTGCGGTATCCAACTCTTCTTTTGCGAAGACTTTCGCAGCTGCACTTCCAATTCCTCGCACCTGCGCATCCGCACCTGCACTCATTTCTCCGCTTCTGCGATGTTCCTCACCCAGCCTCTACTCGCTTCTGCGACTCCTCTAACGCTTTTGTGAACATCACACCTACGCAAACCAGCTGCAGGTGCGATCACACCAAATCTGCCACCAAAAACTTGGCCAACAATGACCTAAACAAGTTGTATCCAGCCATATCCATAACCCGAGATGTAATAACATGATATACCGCATAACTCAAAATACTCATAGCAAAATCTCTAATCACAGTAGTTGCCCAAAACAATCCAACTCTGGTAATAAACCTCAAGCGCAAGGAGATGATGATTGAACACCTTATTGTTCACCTCAATATTGAAGAGGACAGAGGGTTGTAGAAAAGAAGTCTCGTGGAAACTCAACAATAATGAGAGCAAATATTGTTGAGGAAGATTTAACGAGCAAAAAGAGAAAGAAAATGTCTAGGCCAAAGAAGTACCCAAGTGAAAGGAAGTTCAAAGGTACATGCTATAATTGTGAAAAGGTTGGACATAAGGCTTCTAACTGCTGTGCACCAAAGAAGAACAAAAAGAAAAGTCCAACAAACATGATTAAAAAGAATAAAAAATAAAAACATGTGTGTCATGCTTTCTCAATGCAACCAGGTCGAAAATCCTAGAGAATGGTGGATTGATTCTAGGGCCACTTGTCATGTTTGTGCAAATAAGAAGTTGTTTACTCCTTATGTTCCCGCTGGACCCGACGAGACAATTTTTATGAATTCTGCTACTACAAAAATTATGGGTAAGATAGATTTGAAGATGACTTCTGGCAAGATCATGAATCTAAACAATATCCTCCATGTTCCTAAAATGTGAAAGAATTTAGTCTCGACATTAGTTATAATCAAGAACGACTTTAAGTGTATTTTTGTTTCCGACAAAGTTGTAGTTAGTAAGAATGAAATATATGCAGGAAAATATTTTCTTACCGAGGCCCTTTTTAAACTCAATATAATTTTCATTGATATGAATAAAATTTCAGCTTCTCTTACTTTCTTGAGTCATATAATTTATGACATGAATGTTTAGGTCACTCAACTTCAATATTCTACGAAAAATAATTAACTTGAAAGTATTGCCTAATTTTGAATCTAATAACTCGAAATGTCATATATGTGTCGAATCAAAGTATGTTAAACACACTTATAACTCAGTTGAAAGAAATTCAAATCCTTTTGACTTAATTCACATAGATATTGCGACAAGAAGTCAATACCGTCTCGCGAGGGAAAGAAGTATTTCATAACTTTTATTGACAACACCACTAAAAATTGTTGTATTTACTTACTTAATATAAAGATGAAGCAATTGATGCATTAAAGAAATACAAAACTGAAGTTGAAACTCAACTAAGGAGATCAAAATGACAAGAAGTGATTGGTCCGGTGAATATAAATCTCCTTTTGAAAGAATATGTTTGGAACCTGGCATTATTCACTAAACAACTGCTCTTACTCTCCACAATCTAATGTGATTGCGGAAAAAGGAATAGAACGCTAAAGGAGATGAAAAAAGCCTAGTTGATAAGTTTTGGTTTACCCCAGAACTTGTGGGGGGAAGATATTCTCACAGATAATCGAATACCAATTGAGTTCCGTATAGAAAATGCAATCCATTCCATATGAAAAATAAAAAGGAAGAAAAGCCAACTTAAAATATCTCAATGTGTGGAGGTGTTTGGCTAAAGTTCAAGTTCCTAAACCCAAAAGGGTAGAAATTGGACCAAAAACTATTGATTGCAATTTCATAGGATATGCAACCAATAGTAAGTCATACTGATTTCTGGTTAATAAATCAGAAAATTCCGACATTTATATTAATACGATGATAAAATCAGATAATATTGAATTGTTTGAAAATTTATCCGTATAAAAAGGAGAGTGAGTCGTCTAGTAAAAAATCTTAGTGACCTCGAGAAGAAACAAAGGAAAGTACGTTTAATGAGAAAAATTCAAGACATAATAAACATCAAAAGACAACTACTTTCTTTGGACCAGATTTTCTGACATTATTTTAGCAGCCATTTGTTGAGTTCGACGAAGTTTTTTAATTTCCATTGCATGTATTACGGATAATTGTTCTGTTCTATCTTGGGAGGAATTAGTCCAATAATCTTAGGCAACAGTGAGTGGATTAAATTCCTTAAGGAAACATAGTTTTCTGTTGGGCTTGGAACTTTTAATCTCTCTGCTTCTGTTTTATTTTTACTTTTTGCAGAATTTATTTTCGAATAGAATTTACTAAAACATTACCAATAATATTTTTTCTTTTTAACAACGTGCAAGATAGGTGTCTCAATGTAGAAGTTGGGAATGTGGCATAGCTTTTACACTATCAAAATAGAAAAAGCAAGGGAAAAGAAAGAAAATAATCACATAAATAGCTAAGTTTCCGAAACTCGAGAAGAATACATAAATAACATGAAGTTTTAACTTTATCCTACATTACTAAAACGTGAGTTACAATTCAATGAAATATTTGGATAACTATGTTTACTCGTAAAATGACACAGTTAAATTTGTAAAGTGATTTATAGACACGTGAATTAATTTGATCCAGAAATATTAAATAAACAAGAAAAAAAGTAAGATTATGAAATAAATTTAAAGGAAAATACAAGCCTGGCTAAGAACTTAGCCTCTCTGGTAATAAAAGTAAGAACAATGTTCAAGAATAAAGAAAAAGAATAGTATTATAAGATAAGAGCTGACTTATGTTTTTGTGTACCAAATGTTTCATGTCTACAATAGATGATAATTCTCCTATTTATAGCTCTATTTAGGGAGACAAGATCTGCAAATCAAGCTCCTCTTGAATAATAATAAAACTGTCATTGATGGTTGCATAGCGATTGACTATAAATGCAGATATTCTTTATGTTGCTCATTGAATGCTACCTGATGTCAATTCATTGAATCTTTGTCGTCGGCTACTTTTTCTTTGGATCCACGCGTCAGCTCTTCATTCGTTCAACTGTCACTAACCAATTTTACTGCATAGAGATAGTCCCCGAACTTTTCGATGACAGTAATTTAGTGTCATCGGGAAGTAGAGAAAACCTCTTTCCTTAGCGGGCAAGTTTTAACAGTTTCTGACATTTGAAAGAACAGACGTCTCTCCGCATTTAATGACCCGAACATGTGTTATCTCACGATTTGGCAAATATTTTTGCTAGTTTTTGAGGTAATCATGACTACGATTTTTGTCGTCTATAACTTCTCCACTACTCCTCATTTTTACCCTTTACCTTTACAACTACTTCTTCTCTGATTTACCTTAGAACCCTAATTTCAGAACTCAATTCTCACAGTAAAATCTTTCTTCATAAATTTCTTACTATCATGTCTTCTAACACTCTGGCTTTTCTTCGGTGGAGGTCCAAAGAAGAACAAAACAAATGAGGTTAATGCGGAGTCTAAGCTTCCTATTGTGAAATCCATCGTACCCCTTCAAGTTAGCACCAAATTTGACCTCCAAGAACAAAAAGAACCCGCAAATCCAAAAGTGACAGATATTGGCATGTTAGTAGGTACCCTATTCGTCCTCCTAGCATCCCTGTTGTGAAGGATGATTGCAATTGAAACAACATGAAATCCCCACCCCTATTGAGGTGGAAAGGGTCACCTTTTCTAAACCAGGATTCATGTATATTTATACATACCATTTCACTTTAGGAATGGGGTCAAGTAATCGACCCAATAATCTTAGGGTTTTTCCACTGATACCAAATCTGTTTGGCACAAGCAAGACCATCAGTATGTTGTACAGTGGTTTGCCTCTGCCAATTATCCTCTAAGATCGAGGAAAGCCTAACTCTTGCTCACATGATGAATATTTACTCCCCAAAGATCTTCTGAGGGGTGTGCTTAAGCTTAACAAACATGGTCATCATGCCCTTCTTAGCAACGTTGATGATGACAATGATCATAGATGGATGGAACACTTTGTTGTTATTGCTGCCGGAGATATCCTCCCGACCACAACACATGTTCTTCCTGAATCATGGAATCTTTTCCGTAAGTCTTCGAGTATCTTTTTTCGTTCCATGTTACCAAAATCATCTTCCTTCCTTACTAACTTTATATTTTACTTGTTTTAGCTACTAATTGGAAACCATCATGTGTTCAAGATCTGGCCGAATGTGTATAGAAATTTTTTTATATTAGTACACCAGAATCCCTAAGGTATAAAAAAATGTGTCCCAAATATGTGTGGAAAGCCAAAAACTATGGTAAACAAAATTTCTTCTTCCCTTTTTTCAATCTTATAACTTAAAAATAATTTGTTAACTACTTATGCCATACATAACTTCTGAAGGGATACATTATTTTCCCCAACATCGAGGCTCTCGATGACCCTATGGAAGCCGAATGAGTACTGCAGAATTCCCTTAATAGGATATGAGCTTGCGAATCTACTCGTATTTTGGGTGAAGGTATCTCCTCCCGGAGTCCTTGATGCGTGGCTAGAATCCATAGTTTTAAGCATCATGTACCTTACATTTTATGTCCTTTTGTGATAAAAATACACGTTATATGTGCATAATGGAGTCTATTTCATGTGTAGGTGAATTGGAGATGGAAGCCGAGCTAAATGGGTGCATAAACGTCAAAAATACGTTCAAGAGTCGAAAAGGAGTGACCCTGGCCATACCCGGGCGCTTGGCCACTAAAGCCAGGCATGCCAAGGCATTAAGGGGGCGTTTGGCCCTTAAGGCCAGGGTGACCGTGGCATTAGCCAGGCGTTTGACCCCTAACTCTAGGTCTGCCCTGGCGTTAAGGGGGTGTTTGGGGCTTAACGCCTGGGTGCCTGGTCCAGTCAACTCCGGATTTTAAAGGTTTTTAAGTGTTTTTCGGTTGGAATAGAAGTCTCCTACACGTTTAGGGTTTATCCCAAACATATAAATAGATCCAATAACACAACTTTGACAGGAGGATGCCATTTTTGGAGAGAATATACACACAAGATCATTGAAGAAGCAAAGAATTATCAGTTTTCTTCATCTTAATCTAGTATTTCCATTGATGCAAAAACTTATGCAATTGTTTAATTCTAGTATGAGTGGCTAACACCCATTATTCTGGGGTTGTGGTTTAGCCATGAATATTGTTATTCGATATTAACTTAACCTTGATTATAATTCGCTCAATATATGGTTGTTTCTTCAATTCTGCGTT
>ML368539.1:26192-39459 GCA_005239525.1 Nicotiana knightiana | reverse complement strand
ATATATATATATATATATACATATATATATATATATATATACATATATATATATATATATATGCTCTCTCATTAACACAAACACATGAACACATTGGTTCAAAAACTATCTCTCACACTCAACGCTTTCTGCTTTCTTTCTTTGCTACTTTCTACTGTTCTGAATTAGCCGGCTGTAAGCCAAGGCAAATTATTGTGATCTCATATCCTTCACTTTGTGTTTTCTATCTTCTTTACTGGTATGTTCTGATTTCAATTCAAGTCTCAAAAACCATATGTTTCTTTTGCTACTTCAATTCATCATGTCTCTAATCTGCTTCTACCTATGGTTTTGTTGTTCGACATGTAATTGACATCTTTGCTTCATCTAAGTGTGCTAGTTATGTCTTACCTCTTTAGGGTCAGCATGCTCTTATGAATCAACCTGACTTTACCCTGTTTTTTAATGCTTGTGTACTATTGCCTGGTTCTAGTATGCACCTATTGATTTGTTATCCTAAGTTGTCTTAATGCTCAATCATGTTTAGTATGAAATCCTATACTCTACTGTATCTCCTAAGCATTTCAAATTCTGTAACTATGTCTAATTAGTACTCCTGAATCTATGTGTTACTATCTGCACCAAATGCAAAGGACTTCTGCCTGTTATGTGTTCACTATACATGCTCTATTTGTCCCCAATCCCCAATTAACCCTGTGTGAAGGTTTGTTCTCTGAATGTTGCTGAACTTGTTTGACTGACCTGTTGTTTGCTTAATTGCACAACTGTTTTCAAAAGTTGTTTTACTAAACAACTCTCTTATTTACAAAACTATTTCAACTAAGTCTTTTTTCACACTGCTTTCCTACTAAAACCTTTTCAAAACTATGTCAAGCACTCTCACTCTACTCTTAGGTTTTTAAGTTCTGCCCCTCCAGTGTGTGACTACTTTGGGATCCCTGTGAGATCCCTCTGAACTCTGATGCATTGGGGTTGGCACTTCCATACTGCACTTACTCAGTTATGGTTGTGAAATCTGGGTGTGAGCACTGCCCGAGATCCTTGAGGTCTTTAGGAAACTCTAACACACCCGAACATGAAAAGGTTATGAAAAACTTTGGCACTTGAGGCTGTGGGCAGTTTGGTATATCTGGGCCTGTTTTCAGGCTCCCTATAGTGTAACTTCTTATTTTTCTTTATCTATGTAATTCATTCAATATTGGTTTGTAATAATTATTGTAAATGAATATTGGGGTTGGCTAGTGAAAAGGGGAGGGTAGTTATATATGTTATCAATATCAATGGGTAGAAATCATGCCTTAGGTTTACATTTCCTATATGTGCATTAGAATCCTTGTTTAGGACCAATACATTCAAATCATGTCATTAGAAGTCATGTTCTTAGGTTTCACATATACTGTTCCAGCATCTCATTTGATATTATCACTTAGAAATCCTGCTTCTAGGCTAAATAACAACATTAACATAAAAAATGTTGCTCCTGCACATCCTGAAATTATGCTGTAACTTTCTGTGCATTTAGAAATCATGCTTTAGGAATTCAGCATATCTTGAAATCATTCTGCATTTTATATGTGCATACTAGATACCATACCTTAGGATTTCATTTGTATTTGCTAAGCCACACCTAGTTCAACTACTGATGCATGAAAAACGACATNTGGTAACTATTGTGCATTTCCCCCCCCCCCCACGCCTAGGCAAGCCTTAGGTAATAAACCTTTATAAAACTGGAAAACTGTTTCTTTTGTGTTTACTGCTTAATGTAACATGCTTAAAATTAGTAGGCAAACTAATTAGGTCCCCTGCTTTCGAGTTTATAAAATGAAACTGCATATCTTATGTGTTTTGATATTCACTTAGACATCATGCTTTAGGATCCTGTCTAATAAAAAAGCCTCTTGTTTCTGTTTGAGTCGTGTTGTTTACGTGCATTATCTATAGAGGTAAATCTGAGCCTCTTAATTGTTCTTTCCTGCCTTTATTTGCTAAAGTCATATTTGTTCTTGCCTGTCGCCTAGTATTTTCTCCTTTTAAACCGTAGGGGTCTGTCTAGAACTGCCTATAGGTAGAGATCCTAATTTCCTCCAGGACCATTAAGAAGGGACGTGTAACAGCACGCATAGAGGTCGTTAAACAACACTCGCTTAAATAACCGCTAAGGGGTGGGAAATGGTAGATATGGATATGATGACCGGTGCGCTAATTCCACGTGTAGCCCCTTTCTGAGAAGTGATTAACGGGCATTGAATTAATGTGATCCTATAGGATAAACAACTTAGGACTCCCCTATCACCTATCATATGTGTGCTTAGACTGCGAATCTTTTCAAAATCATTACCTTTTTCCATGTGTATACTTTGACTGCTTATGTACTACTTGCTTAAATTCACAACGTTTGTTTGGCCGGGAACCACAGTTGTGGACTTTAAGGGGTTCCTAACACCTTCCCCTTAAAGTAATTTCAAGCCCTTACCCAATCTCTGGTTATTCAAATCTGTGTTATAATGATCCTTAGTAGGTGCCCTAAGGTACCTTAATTCGTTAAGTGGCGACTCTTCGATTCCTTAAATACCCCTTTTCCCAAAAGGAAATGAGTTATCCCAATAATGTCAAAAACCCTAACCGATCCGAAAGGAGAGGGAAAAAGGGGGCGCGACAGGAATATGTTCATAATTTTGTCAAAATCCATCAGATGGTTGTTGGGATATTCATTGGGTTTGCCTCTAAATGCAGTTGTTCTGAATGGTCTGGATGACTCCCTGCTTGAGTTCAAAATTGTTGGCATAAATGGGTGGGAAACTTACACTAGATTGTTGTTGGTTGTACACCGGTCTGCCATAATCTCCAAGAGACCTCCCAGGCCTAGGAGCTGCATTTTTAAATTCATCTTTGATCATGCTTAGATTGAGATTAAACCTTCGATCTTCGTCTACTGTTTCATCCACAGCTCTGATAACTTGGCTTTTTGCCTCATTTTCTGTGCCCTTATACATGAATTTTGGATACAATTTTACACAAAATAGCCCCGAAAGCTTATACGTTGTGCTTGTTGCAGGATTGAACCAGAAATGAATGCATTCAGTCTAAAGTATGCTCAAAATAGGAGTGAATCCGGCACAAGGATCAAACCCAACAAGGCTACTCAAGCCAACAAGTCGTGGTTTCGCGGACCGCGGTGCATTTCCAGTGAGTTCAGAAATTATGCCATCACGGTCGAATTTTCGCGCACCGCGGTGGAGTTTCAGTGTGACCCAAGAATTGCAAGTTCTCACCGCGGCCGCGGTCAAAGTTTCGCGGACCGCGGTGGCGTTCCAGTGAGGTCCTAATATTTTTGTGGACCGCGGTTGTGTTTTCGCGGTCCGCGCTGGTACTTCAGGGGTATTTTTGTCCGAAAATTTGGCAGACTATAAATATACTATTTTGTAATTTATTTAAAGGCAGGAATATATCCGTTGTTTTTCAGTAGAGAGCTCGTGAATATTTTAGGGTTTTATTTATTTAGCTTTATTCTTGCATTTTTAACATTGAAAACTTCAATTTCATTGTTAGGAATCAATTAAATGGGTTATTCTTTTTCTCTATCATTGTTCTCATCTTTGATTATGAGTAGCTAGACCCATTAGCTAGGGTTGTGGCTCAACCCTAATGTGGTTATATAATGAGGCTTTGAAATTAAGGTTGGAAAATTAATGGGTGTTGGCTATTTAGGTTATTTCAAGGTTTTTATTGCTATAATTAGTGGTTGCAAACACTAATTAACCTTTTCATGACTTGGGTCTTTCTTGAGAAAGAAGACTTGAGTCTAGAAATTAGCCTAATAGGAAATTAGGGCATTATCAAGAGATTGGTAGTCTCAATCAAAAGGGTTAAACCCAGAAATGGTAAAACCCTACTTGAGCCCTAGTTATCGGGTTAAACCTCGAGAGAGTTACACCCTACCTAAGCCTATATTGCTTGATTATTGGGCACCCAATTGGACTCGAGAGAGGCAATTAGGGTATAATCACTCAAACTACCGAGAGGTATAGAGTGAGCACCTTCGTGCTTTGGTTATAGCTATATCCCTAGCAAATTCCCCGACCTTAGAATTGAATCCCTTTGTGTATCCACCTAGGCCACAGTCACGACCCTAGTGCCTTTATCAACATTAGAAAACAACAACAAAAACAAAACAAAGTTAATCATTAATTAGCTTACAAACAATATAATACATTTAGTATAGTTCAGCACCAACCAATGTTTAGAAGTGCAATTAGAAACACTCGACCCTTCTAGATCACTGATACAC
The DNA here is from genome assembly GCA_005239525.1 of Nicotiana knightiana. Lineage (NCBI taxonomy): Eukaryota > Viridiplantae > Streptophyta > Magnoliopsida > Solanales > Solanaceae > Nicotiana > Nicotiana knightiana. The sequence goes on along the minus strand of ML368539.1, from coordinate 35,168 downwards.
TCACTCCCATCTATAGGCTCCTTGTGGATTCGATCCCAACCACTCGGGTAAAAGCTACACAACCCTTGCCTTCATACTTATACAGTAGTGTGGTTAGGCGCTGTCACTTTTTGGAGCCGTTGTTGGGGAGCTTTAACGTTGTGACTATATTTGTGACTAGAAGCGTAGTGTGTTTTTCTTTCCTTCTATTTTTAACTTCCTTGTTTGGTGTACTTAGGTACAATGGCCGATCCGCTAGGAAATGTGATTCCGGGGGAGGAGGTTTATGACAATTAAGAATATGAAATCAATTAAATTCCTCCGCAAAGAAGAGGCCGGCAGGCCAATATCCAGGATGATGTTCCAGACCCTCCCCTACCTCCAGCCCCTAGAGCTGCTCCTCGGGTCCTTCCAAATGAGGGGTATGCTAGTGCAATAGTCCCGCCAAGGATTCGAGCGGGGAACTTCCAAATCACAAATGTTATGCTCTCTCTCCTAGAGCAAAGAGGATACTTCATCGGAGCCGCCCATCAGAATGCCTATAAGCATTGCAAAGGCTTTGTTGATATATGTTGGGGGAGTAAGCAAACTAATGTGTCTGAGGATGCATTAAGGTTATGGTTGTTCCCGTTCTCACTTAGGGGAAGAGCATTGGATTGGCCTGAGCGTCTCCCAAACCATTCTATATCCACTTGGGACGAGCTTGCGGATAAATTTATTGCAAAATTTTTCTCCCGAAGCCATATGACAGCCCTTCGAGATGAGATTTTGGCATCCAAACAAGAGCCAAACGAGCCCCTACATGAAATATGGGAACGCTATAGAACCATGGTGAAGGAATGCCCTAACAATGACATGAACGAGGCTATGATACAACAAACATTCTACCGGGGAATCAACACGGTAAACCAATGTGTGGTCAACCAATTGGTCGGTGGTAATTTTATGAAGATGACATACCCGTAGGTATGTGAGATTCTTGATGAAATGGCCGACACATCTTCGGCTTGGAAAAGTAGAGCAAATGTGCCTCAAGGGGAAACCGGTGTCAATAGTCTCCACAAGGAACTCCAAGAATAAGGGCAAGCAATTGCCGAGCTTACAACAACAATGAACCAACTTGCTAAATACCAAATCCAACATTTGCAAGGGCCTAAGAAAGTAATATGGAAGGAGTTCATATGCAAGGAAACCAAATGAGACCTCGGGGAAATGTTAAGCAAAACCAAGGTGATCAAGGGGATCAAGGGCCAAGTGGTCATGAACAAGATGAAAGTTACAATGACCAAAATGAAGATGTTATGTATGCAAACAACTACCAAGGGCAAGGTACTACACAAAACTGGGGGAACCAAAGGCCACGAAACTGGAACAATAACAATGCTAGAAATTGGAACAATACAAATGATAGTCAATGGAACAACAATAATGACCGACAATGGGGGAACAACAATAAAGAGAATTGGAATGGAAAAAATAACAACAACAACTGGGGAGGTGAAGGTAATCGGGGGTCGGGTTTTCAAAGGCCCCCGAGGTACCAACAACCAAGCAACCCTCCTCCATATCAATCTCATGGAAAAAGTTCTTCAAGCTCGGAAATGGGTCGGATAGAAAACATGTTCAAACATATGATAGAGAGGAATGCAGAATTCGATGCCCATATATCCTCTCACACTACTTCCATCTGAAACCTTGAAGTACAAATGGGCCAGATCTCACAAGCCTTAAACACACGCCTAAAGGGTGCACTACCAAGTGATATGGTGGTGAACCCCAAGGGTGGGAACAACAACAACACCGATCATGCTATGCCGGTAACCACTCGGAGTGGAAAAGGTGCGGAGGCAATTACTTCAGAAAAAAACAAAGTTGTTGATGATGATAAAGTTGTATCCCAAGATGAGCTACCAGCTGATGTGGAGCAAGCATTGGATGAGCCAAGTGAAGGTGAGGTAAGAATTGACATTCATGAAAATAAGGAGGATTTGGATAGAAATGTAAACCCGTCTAGGGAACACGTAATTGACATGCCGGAACTGGTGGTCCCAAAGGCACCATTGCCTAGGCCACCTCCTCCCTATCCTCAGAGATTAGCAAAACAGAAGCAAGAGACCCAGTTTAAAAAGTTCTTTGATATGATGAAGAGTCTCACCATAAATGTTCCTTTGGTTGAGGCCTTGGAGCAAATGTCAGGCTACGCTAAGTTCATGAAGGACTTGGTAACAAAAAAATGATCCATGGATTGTGAGACCATTAAGATGACTCACCAAGTGAGTGATATTGCTCACTCCATGGCACCAAAACTTGAAGATCCAGGTGCTTTCACTATTCCTTGCACAATTGGGAGTGCAGACTTTGCAAAAGCCCTATGTGATCTTGGGGCAAGCATAAATTTGATGTCATATTCTGTGTTCAAGACCTTGGGGATAGAACAACCTAGGGCGACCTCTATGCGTTTGCAAATGGCGGACCGATCAATGAAGAGGACCTTAGATATTATTGATATGTCTTAGTGAGAGTGGAAAAGTTCATATTGCCAGCCGATTTTGTTATCCTCGACTGTGAGGTTGATTTTGAGGTTCCTATTATCTTGGGGAGGCCTTTCCTTGCCACCGGGAAGGCCTTGGTCGATGTTGAAGCTGGGGAACTTACATTCAGAGTTGATGATGAGAAAGTGGTCTTCCACGTATGCAAATCTATGAAGCATCCCAACAACACCGAAGTGTGCTCTTTTATGGACCTCGTGTCCGAGGTTATTATTGATGATGCCAGTGTTATGATCCATGTTGATGACCCTGTGGAGTTGTCCTTGTTGAATCACGAGGACTCAGTGGTGGATGGTGTACTTGAGATATCCCATGCCTTGAAGGGCATGTGGTCTTATTCCTATGCTCCCAGAAAATTGTCATTGGACTTGGAGAACAGGAAGACCCCACCAACAAAGCCATCCATTGAAGAACCTCCGAATCTGGAGTTGAAGCCACTTCATTCCCACCTCATGTATGAATACCTTGGTCCTTCTTGTACTTTACCAGTTATTACTTCCTCTTGCCTAACCAAATTGCAGGTTGACTCAACTTTAAAAGTGCTAAGGAGGAGGAAGAAAGTAATTGGTTGGACCTTGGCTGATATTCGGGGTATTAGCCCCGCCTTTTGCATGCACAAGATTATATTGGAGAATGGAGCCAAACCCTTTGTTGAATATCAAAGAATACTCAATGAAGCTATGCAAAATGTGGTGAAAAAGGAGATCATAAAATGGCTTGATGCGGGTGTGGTCTATCCAATTTCGGATAGTGCTTGGACTTCTCCGGTCCAATGCGTTCCGAAAAATGGTGGAATGAAAGAGATAAAAAATGATAAGAATGAGCTCATTCCTACAAGAACGGTTATTGGATGGCGGGTGTGCATGGACTACCACAAGCTCAACATGGTGACCCGAAAAGACCATTTTCCTTTACCATTCTTGGATCAGATGTTGGATAGGCTTGCAGGTCGAGCCTATTATTGCTTCCTTGACGGGTATTCTGGATATAATCAAATTTTGATAGCCCCGGAGGATCAAGAGAAGACCACCTTCACTTGCCCATATGGCACTTTTGCCTTTGCTCGAATGCCATTCGGGCTTTGTAATGCCCCATCTACTTTCCAAAGATGTATGATGGCAATCTTCACCAACATGGTGGAGGACTTTCTAGAAGTATTTATGGATGAATTTAGTGTCGTCGGGGATTCTTTCGACGAATGCTTGATTCATCTTGATCAAGTCCTTACTCGATGTGAAGAAACAAATTTGGTCTTTAATTGAGAAAAATGCCACTTTATGGTGGAGGAAGGAATTGTTTTGGGCCATAAGATTTCAAAGAATGGCATTGAGGTTGATAAGGCAAAGATCGAGGTTATTTCAAAACTGCCACCACCTATTTCAGTGAGAGGAGTCCGGAGCTTTCTTGGCCATGCCAGTTTTTACCGGCGGTTTAGTAAAGATTTCTCTAAGGTGGTGAATCCATTATGCAAGTTGTTAGAGAAGGATGCCAAATTCAATTTTGATGAGAAGTGTATGCAAGCTTTTGAACTCTTAAAACACAATCTCACTACTACTCTCATCATCACGGTACCGGATTGGAGTGCCCCATTTGAGCTTATGTGTTATGCAAGTGATGTTGTTGTGGGTGCTGCACTGGGGCAAAGTGTGAACAAAGTGTTTCATCCAATTTACTATGCCAGAAAGACAATGAATTCTGCTCAAATGAACTACACAGTCACGGAGAAGGAGCTTCTAGCTATAGTCTTTGGCATGGAAAAATTATGATCTTATTTAATGGGTGTCAAAGTCATGGTTCACATTGACCATGCAGCACTCTGGTACCTCATGACCAAAAAGGATTCCAAGGAAAGACTTATGATATGGGTTTTGTTGTTACAAGAGTTTGATCTAGAGATAGTGGGCCGAAGAGGGAGTGAGAATCAAGTTGCCGATCATTTGTCCCGTTGGAAGAGCAAGGACGTCCTTGTGACGGACTTGAGATCAATGATAGTTTCCCGGATGAACAACTCCTTTCAATGTCCATGAGAGAAATGCCATGGTTTGCGGATATTGCTAATTTCCTAGTCACCGGAGTTGTCCCTTGTGACTCTCTTCTAACCAAAGGAAAAAGATTCGACGAGATAGCTTGGATTTCTATTGGGATGAGCCTTATTTATTCAAGATTTGCACCGATGGGGTAATTCGGTGATGTGCACCGGAGGAAGAGCAACTAGCCATCCTTGAATCTCGCCACTCCTCGCCGTATGGTGGTCATCACGGAGGGGTGAGAACTTCTTCTAAAGTGCTTAGTTGTGGGTTCTTTTGGCCCACTTTGTATAAGGATTATAGTACCCTAGTGAAGAGGTGTGATGAATGCCAAAGAGCCGGAGGAATTTCCTAAAAGGATGAGATGCCTTTAAACTCAATTCTCGAGGTAGATATCTTTGATGTTTGGGGCATTGACTTCATGGGGCCATTCGTGAGTTCATGTGGGAACACGTACATCTTGGTCGCAGTTGATTATGTGTCAAAATGGGTGGAGGCCATAGCCTTACCAAACAATGAGGCTCGGAGTGTGATAGCCTTTCTCAATAAGAATATCTTTACTAGGTTTGGCACTCCACAAGCCATCATCAATGACGGGGGGTCACATTTTTGCAACAAATCCTTTGACTCCTTGCTTTCTAGTATGGGGTCAACCATAAAGTCACTACCCCGTACCATCCTCAGGCTAGTGGCCAAGTTGAAGTGTCTAACAGGGAGATAAAGAGCATATTATCCAAAACGGTCAATGCCAATAGGACTGACTGGGCTAAGAAATTAGATGATGCTCTTTGGTCTTACCGGACTACCTACAAGACCCCAATTGGGATGTCCCCATATCGCTTGGTCTTTGGAAAAGCATGCCACCTTCCGGTGGAATTGGAGCACAATGTTATGTGGGCCTTGAAAAAGTTGAACTTGGAATGGGATGTAGATGCAAATCTTAGAGTGGAGCAATTGAATGAGTTGGATGAGTTTAGATTCCATGCGTACTCCAGTTCGTCCTTGTATAAGGACAAAATGAAGTACCTACATGACAAATATGCTCGCGGAAAAGAGTTCAACGTTGGTGACTTGGTCTTATTGTTCAATTCTCGGTTGAGGTTATTTCCCGGGAAGCTAAAGTCTAAGTGGAGTGGCCCTTTTGAAGTGGTATTTGTTACTCCATTTGGGGCTCTTGACCTAAATAACAAAAGTGGTGAAGTATTCAGAGTAAATGGTCATCGGGTAAAACACTATCTTGGCAAAGTTGATGACAGCCACGTAATGGCACTTCTTCATCTCCAATGATCCCGGTAAAATGTGTTGTGCCGCGACGTTAAATCAGACGCTTCTTGGGAGGCAACCCATGTGTCTTTACTTTCATTTTCTTTGTTTTTATTGGTAAATTAGGTTTCACGTTTACACTAACTGGTTTTTGGATGTGTAGGATGATTTTGACATAGGAATTTGGCTGAGTATAGAAACAAAAGCTCACTAGAAATTGAATTCACGGCCGCGGTCAACTTTTCGCGGTCCGCTAAGTCAATATGATGCAAACACAGTACTCTAGAAATGGACTTCGCGGCCACGGTCGACTTTTCGCGACCCGCGAAACCCTTCTGCCTCGTAAGCCTTATGCCATTGAATGACCGTGGACTGCGGTCGAATTTTCGCGGTCCGTGGTAGGTAAGTGAGGTGGTTCCCAGCTCTTCCTATAAATAGGACTTGAGGGTTACATTTCACACTTTTCCCACTGTAGCTAGCCTAAGCCACTTTCAACCGTGTCTCACTTTTCCATCCTCTGAAACTTATTGCTTGCATCCATACTCTCATCCCAACATCTAGTAAGTGTATTTATGCTTCATTAACTTCTTAATTTCTTTATCTTCTTTAGTTTTCAATTTCTTTTTCATTATTATTTTCTCTTTCTAGGCTTGTAAATGTTAGGGTTAGCCCAAATGGGTTCAAAAATAGTCCTTTGGAATGCAATTGCACTGATTACTTATATAAGACTTCACTCAATGAACACTTTAGCGTAGAAATTGCAAATTCTGGGAACCCTAGGTAAATAGCCATTTTCGCGCTCCGCGGTCCATTTTTCACGGACCGTGGTGCTTCATTTTGCTTACGTTTGATTAGAACTTCGCGGCCGCGGTCGACTTTTTGTGGTCCGCGAAGTCAGTCCAGTCCTTCTCAAAGCATGATTAGACTATCGCAGCCGCGGTTGACTTTTTGCGGTCCGCGAAGTCAGTCCAGTGTGTCCTGCTCAAAGCATGATTAGACTTTCGCGGCCGCGGTCGACTTTTTGCGGTCCGCGAAGTCTGTCCAGTGTGTCTTGCCTCATTCCAATATGCTTAAAATTCAGTAACTACTCAAGTGTCTGCATATCAATGTTCAGGAAACTAACCATGTTCACTTATGTGTACTTTGCAGGCAATGGTAATATCTCGTGGGGGAGGTCGCAAAAACACGGGTAGAGGAGAAACTCAAAGGGGGAGAGGCTCGGGGGCACCAAGGCAACCTTCAAAAGTTGCATTGCCTCAGTCATCATGACGGCCCAGTCGGGTTACAGACTCTCCTCCTTCACCATCAGGAAGTGAATATGCTCCGTCAGAAGAGGCCTCATCACAGTCATCCCCAATTGAACCGGTCTCATCTCTCCCGGCCACAGCACAAGCAGTGTCTCCATCCAAATCCACCTCCAGTGAACACTCATATTCTACTTCCCCTACAGCTTCCTTATCTGGGGAAAATTCAAGTGACAGCAAAGGGGATGCGCAGGTGGTTGAAGGGGTAGAGCGCAGTAGGAACCCGGATGTGTGGAAGGATCATTTTGTAAGTGAGAAATCCTTCCACAGATTCAGGGAGTTGTGGACTGCACGATCTCTTATCCCGGAGCGCACCTTCTCAATGAAAGATTTATCCACATACAACCCCGATGTGAGGCAGCAATTCCGAGACAGGAGAGGATGGTCCTATTTCACTGAGCATCTTTCGGGGGCCAATGAGCATATAGTGAAGGAGTTCTACACCAATTTGTTTTTTCTAGAAAAGGACTCAAAGGCATCCAAAGTTCGCAATCTCACTGTGCCTTTTGACGGACCTTCACTAAATGACTATTTGGAGATGGATGATGTGGATGATTCATTATACGGGGAAAAACTTGCCGAGAAGGATGCTGTGAGAAATTGGTTGGCTTTGCACTTGGCCAAGCCCGGGGACACCCCGGAGTGGTTAACGGCTGGAAAGACTATCACCAGGAGGACCCTGAACTTCGAAGCTAAAGGTTGGGAGACTTTTGTATGTAGCAGGCTAGACCTGACTCATCATGACCAGACGCTCCCTCTCAGTAGGGCTATATTAATAGCATCTATCATGGCTAGATACCCCATCAATGTGGGGAGTGTGATGTCCGAGGTCATTAGCCGAGTGGTCAGCACAGGTGATACTTCTTACCCTTATCCTCATTACCTAACCATGTATTGTGAAGACCAGGAAGTGACTATGAAGCGCTTTGACAACAAAGTCAATCCCAAAGCACCTTTCTCCTGGTATGACTTGAAAGATAAGGATAACCCCAAAAAGAAGTCAAAAGGAAAGTCGGTTGCCTCAACTAGCCAGTCTGAAGAGCCAGTGGTGGTGGCGGAACCCTCACTGCCCCAGCCTGCCATTCCAGAGGAGGCTCCAGGCCCATCTTCCTCCACAGCTACAGACATCCCCTCCACTAGAGCCTATCCCATGCTGCTCAACAGCTGAACATGACTCTTACTAGCCTCACCAACAGGATGTCGTCAACTACTACAAAGTTGACTACAATTTCTACAGTCGTGGCAGCCCCAGTTACTCCTCTCCCACCACAGGTCCCGCAGTCCATTGAGCACACTCTGAAAGAAATTTTGGAGAATCAGAAGAAAATCCCGGACACAGTGGGTGCACATGAGAGTGCATTGGCAAAGCTAGCCAAAGAAACAAAGAAGCTGAGGAATACCAGGGCGTCAAAGGAGGAGGTGGCGAAGCTGAGAAAGGAGGTCGACAAGCTATCAGGTGATCAAATTCCTTTGGAGATGCTACTAGAAGACCCCATAGAGCCCCAACCAGAGCAACATCCATTTCCTCAGTCAGTGCAGGAGGAGGAGCCGGTGAGGCCACTGAAGAAGAGGAAGGTCATGCCCCGTGCCCAGAACATCAGGCTTATACTGGCAGACCCCCCCCCACCCCACAAAGCACACTCAGACTCAGAGCCAGGAGGCTCAGCCCACCGGAGCTCCATCACAGGCTATACCATATCCAGCTCCTACAGGTTCCCCATCTGAGGCAATTCCTTCCTCATCTCATGAAGTTCCTACCCTATCTCAGACAGAGCACCAGGGACCGCAACAGGCCGAGGGCCAATAGGGAGTTTTCTTTACTCTCTCTCTCCCATATTTTGCGCACTATTTTTT
>ML368539.1:2023-25219 GCA_005239525.1 Nicotiana knightiana | reverse complement strand
ATGGTCAAAGACAAACCGTTGTGTTGAGGATGGTGATAGTGATGATCTTGAGACTCTTGTGTTGGCCGATAATCATCTGGTGGTTCTTCGGGACCATTTTTGTTACTCAAAGCACGACTAAGGTCGTTGTGGTCCCTCGACTCGGTTTTCGTAACAATACTTTAGCTGTGAGTGGTGAGAAATTCATAATTGCAAGTTCAACTTCCGTGCCACTAGTCTAGAACTTGCCCTGAGTGTTGTCTAGGCGAAATTCTAGGTGTAACTTGACTTGAGAAGTGACTATAGGCTTTCTTTGGCTTGAACAAAGAATTGAACACTTCCATGACCTTCCAAGAGAAATATTCCCTAGTCAACCCTTTTGAGCCTTAAGCCTTTTCTTTGTACCCAAGTTACAAGCCTTTAACCATTCTTTTACCCTCTCTTGGCACCCGATCTTTCCTTGGCGCTAGGAGAAAAAAAGCATAAGTTTGGGGGAGATACGAGAGTTGTGATAAAGTGAAAAATAAGTCACAAAATAAAGAAAGAAATAAAAGACAAAAGGCAATGAAAAAGAATGAAAAGAAAAGAATAAAAAAAAAGAAAATAAAGGGAATTGATGAAAAAGTGTCTCTCCAACCCTACAAAAGATAAAAAGACTCAAAGAGTCAAGAAAATGTGAGAGCAACAAAAAAATGAAGTGCTTAAGGAAAGATAAAACTCACTCTAACCAAATACGCCCTACCCTTGACCAAAAGCCTTCATCATGATTTCACAAAAGTCATATATGATCTCAGGACGAGTGAAGTCTATATTAGTGGTGATGTACACAAAAGGAAAGCCTATGGTACTTTAAGCTGAACTTGGGACTCTTTCCTTGATGAGAGATGAGCGATTCACCGTATTCCTCGTTCTGAGTGTCATTATTCTGAAAGGTGAGATGCTGGGGAAAGTTACGGAATAAGAGTCTGGGATCCACACTGACCGAGGTAATAGTTAGAAGTTCACTGATGAGTTAGACCAACCCTTGAAGCTCTTGTATCACACTTGAAACTATGGTTTTGAAAAGTTTAATCGTTGTCAATGATTCATTCGCATTAGGGGCTATAGTTAGTTCCAATTGATGCTAGTTGAGGTCACCAATAGTACAGCCAAATTTTTGTGAAATCTCTCATAGGGGTGGGGCTTATTTTGTTTTACTTGAGGACAAGCAAGAGCTTAAGTTTGGGAGAGTTGATAACTTGGCTTTTTGCCTCGTTTTCTGTGCCCTTATACATGAATTTTGGATACAATTTCACACAAAATAGCCTCGAAAGCTTATATGTTGTGCTTGTTGCAGGATTGAACCAGAAATAAAGGCATTCAGTCTAAAATATGCTCAAAATAGGAGTGAATCCGGCACAAGAATCAAACCCAACAAGGCTACTCAAGCCAACAAGGCCACCGCGGCCGCGGTCATGGTTTCATGGACCGCGATGCATTTCCAGTGAGTTCAAAAATTATGCCATCAGCCACGGCCGCGGTCGTGGTTTTGCGGACCGCGGTGCATTTCCAGTAGCTCAAAAAGTTAGTTGTCATCCACCGCGGCCGCGGTCGAAGTTTCGCGCACCGCGGTGGAGTTCCAGTGTGACCCAAGAATTGCAAGTTCTCACCGCGGCCGCGGTCGAAGTTTCGCGGACCGCGGTGGCGTTCCAGTGAGGTCCTAATATTTTCGCGGACCGCGGTCGTGTTTTCGCGGTCCGCGGTGGTACTTCACGAGTATTTTTGTCCGAAAATTTGGCAAACTATAAATAGACTATTTTGTAATTTATTTAAAGGCAGGAAGATATCCGTTGTTTTTCAGTAGAGAGCTCGTGAATATTTTAGGGTTTTTATTTCTTTAGCTTTATTCTTGCATTTTTAACATTGAAAACTTCAATTTCATTATTAGGAATCAATTAAATGGGTTATTCTTTTTCTCTATCATTGTTCTCATCTTTGATTATGAGTAGCTAGGCCCACTAGCTAGGGTTGTGGCTCAACCCTAGTGTGGGTATATAATGGGGTTTTGAAATTAAGGTTGGGAAATTAATGGGTGTTGGCTATTTAGGTTATTTCAAGGTTTTTATTGCTATAATTAGTGGTTGCAAACACTAATTAACCTTTTCATGACTTGGGTCTTTCTTGAGAAAGAAGACTTGAGTCTAGAAATAAGCCTAATAGGAAATTAGGGCATTATCAAGAGATTGGTAGTCTCGATCAAAGGGGTTAAACCCAGAAATGGTAAAACCCTACTTGAGCCCAAGTTAACGGGTTAAACCTCGAGAGAGTAACACCCTACCTAAGCCTATATTGCTTGATTATTGGGCACCCAATTAGACTCGAGAGAGGCAATTAGGGTATAATTACTCAAACTACCGAGAGGTATAGAGTGAGCACCTTCGTGCTTTGGTTATAGCTATATCCATAGCATATTCCCCGACCTTAGAATTGAATCCCTTTGTGTATCCACCTAGGCCACAGTCACGACCCTAGCGCCTTTATCAACATTAGAAAACAACAACAAAAACAAAACAAAGTTAATCATTAATTAGCTTACAAACAATATAATACATTTAGTATAGTTCAGCACCAACCAATGTTTAGAAGTGCAATTAGAAACACTCAACCCTTCTATATAACTGATACACTCACTCCCATCTATAGGCTCCATGTGGATTCGATCCCGACCATTCGGGTAAAAGCTATACGACCCTTGCCTTCATACTTATACAATAGTGCGGGTTAGGCGCTGTCAAGCTCTACGGGCTGCTTCAGCCATTACTGTGCATCCTGTTGTTCAGTTGCCTCTCTCGCAGTTAGGTTCACGTCTTTTTCGTTGTTCACCATTGTAATTTGAGTCGAAGTCTGACCCAACAACGATGTGCTCAATTCTTTCTCCCTTCTCAATTGTCGCAAGTGCTTGTCTAATTCTGGATTGTATGGCACCAATTCTTTGGAAGAGGATCGAGTCATAGACCATTGAACTCAACTTGTTTCCTGCAAATACATAAGAAGAGCATAAAAATAAAATAAAATAAACTTGTTCCTGATTTAGCACCGAAATTATTTCAAACAATATTAATCACCAATCCATGAAAATGTCGCCAAAATTTGGCGAGCGCAAAATCAGTGTATAAAACTTATGATCGCTAGTCAAATATAGTATGGTATTAAATCATCTCCACAGGGATTGTGTTAAATAATGTTCTAATAAATCTTCATATTAACACTATCGGGGAAAATAAACCTTTGATTTAAGTTATTACAGACTAATAACAAAAACTAAGATTATCGATTGTGAGAAAGTAATGGAAATTTAGTGACTAAGTAGCAACGATTGAATATCAAGGTGTGAAGTAAGGGTTGTGACAAGATATGTGATCAACTATTATTCTGGGTAACTCCGTGCTAAGTTCACTCTCTTCTAATGACTCTTTCGATTTCAACAAATGATTAGGTTATCTTGAGGATTCAAATTCTTCTTCCGAATGAATGAGAGTTCTGTTTACTAACCTAATGAGAGGTCCTATGAACACATGCAAAAATACAGTGAATGAATGATCTTTCGAAGAACGTCTCTCGACTATTCTTCCACATTGGGTCAATTTATAACTTTCTAAGCTCTTTCGATTACCTATGAGAGGCATAAAATCAACCCAAATAAGATAAAATAATACAAATTGCAGAAACACTTCTCTTTTGATTAAAGTAAAACCACAATTGGCCTTGCCATTCAATTAAATAACTCATTCAAAGAATTCAGGCAACTAACATAGAGTAAACCCCAAACAATAGTCAAATCACAATATCTGTCAATAACTCTAAGAAAGATTACTCCATAGTAGAGAAGTTGTTTATCACAAGAGTATTAGAAGAATAAGAAGACATTACAGTTCCTAAAATCAACCAAACCTCCCTATTGAATAAAAGGATGTTTGCCATGTAACATTTCAAAAGGGGATTTGCCTGCAAGAATTTAGGAGGAAATCCTATTGATGATGTAAACAGTTGTGTCAATGCAATGGCCCTAGTACCTAACATGCAAGTGTCCCTGGAATCTGATAGCTCTGACAGTCTCAAGTATATGCATATGTTTTCTTTCAACTACTCCGTTTTTCTGAGGGTTGTATGAGCAAGAACTTTGATGCACAATGCCATGCAATTGAAACAAATCCTTGCAAGAATGATTAAAAACACTCCTTTGTTATCTGATCTAAACGCATTAATTGGCTTATCATATTGTGTCTTTACCAAAGCAATAAAAATTTTGAGTAAGAATACCACATCAGACTTTAGTCTCATAAGAAACACCCAAGTCCATCTGGTGCAATTATCCACCAAGGTAAGAAAAAATCCCATTCCATTATGAGTAGTAACTTTATAAGGACCCCAAACATCCATGTGTACCAAGTCAAAACTAGATAAGCTTCTAATCTTACTAAGTGGAAATAGTATTCTAGTTTGTCTTGCTAGTGGACATACTTATTCAACTGATTGTTACAAAAGAAACTGGTATTATTCAGTAGGCTAGGAATTTTCCTAAGAACCTGCATTGGGACATGTCTTGTTTGTTTATGCCACAAGTCTGCACCTACTCCACTAGTTGGTGCAAAGGCTCGATTTACTTTCCTTCTAACTGATGAAGAAAGTACATATAATCCATTCTCATCCTTACCAATCTCTTTCACCTTTCCAAATAAGAGGTCCTGAAATATACAACATTGTGGAAAGAATGTGACGCAGCATTTCAAGTCCTTTTTCATCTTAGACACTGACAAAAGATTGAACTTGAAAGCTGGGACACAAAGAACATCTTTAAGAGTATCACCTACCGTGAGTTGGCATTTCCCCATATGTGATATTGTGGTTGAATCTCCAGTAGGTAATTAAACTTTTCCTGTGCTTCCTACTTCCATGTGAGCATTGCATCTCCAACAAAGTTCCTGTTTAATAGTTGTATAAGTTGATTGTATTGATCTTATGTGAAGAACTAGGCGGGAACTGCTGCATTACTTGTGTGTTGGTTAGGCATTTGTGGGGTCTGAGACTGTTGCCCTGATCCTTCTAGAAAAAATACGTTTATTTTCCTCTTTGGCTTGAAATCTGGAGGATAACCCACAATCTTGTAGTAATTCTCCTTTAGGTGTCCTGTTTTATAGTAGTCTTATGCCCTTTTAGGTGACAAAAATCACATTCCAAACTATAATTCCTTCTCTGTTTGTTTCCTGATTGTGTAGTAAACAGCGCAATAGGTTAAATGTTTCCTGCATTTCCCTAACTGCAACCAGTGATCATGCGCATGCTTTCATCTTGAACTATCATGGCATAGGCTGTGTAATAGACGACAAGGTAGGCATTAAGAGGATTTGGCTTATAGCTTGTTCAAATCTATGTTCAAATCTATCACTTAATCCCATGAGAAATTGTAACAAACGTTGATATTTCAACTGTTCAACATACTCTGCAACTGGAGGTGGAGGCAAGATGGAATCATACTCTGCCCGTAGGTCTCTGAGCTTGGTAAAGTATGTAGAAACATAAGAAATTCCTTGAGTCATTGTGAAATCTCCTTGTGCAGATAGTATAGCCTCGATCCATTGACTTTATCAAAGCGTTCCTTGAACGCAACCCACATTGTATGAGCATTAGACGAGAAAAATACTCCAGTTATCAAATCCTTACTAACATACTCTTTAACCATGAGATCACAATCGCATTGCATCGATCCCAGTGGTGTGCTAACATAGATCCAAATTTCTCCTTTTAAGTCAGTCCATCAACTATACAAAATATTTTTTCCTAACAAAGCAACCTTCATCGCACGACTCCAGAGACTGTAGTTCTTCATTCCAGTTAGCACAATCCCTACTGACATGAATCCATGTCCACCAGAAGGAGGTAGATATAGCGGGTGATTATGATAAAAAAAATTATAGATCCCCCCGCCATAGTAGCTCCATTGTTCACAATACTGCTTGATTCATCAGAAATCGCCATGAATTACGTCAAATCGAAGTACCAGAAAACTAGAATTGCACAAAATTAGGTTTTCTAGAAATAAAACTTAGTGAATTCTCTCGAATTTTCTTCAATTGCTCAAACATACCCTAGAATTACTCGATCAGTTGCTCTGATTAAATATCACGATTGAGCTGGAACAATTAGCAGATTTGGAGAAGAGAAGAAGCATTTCAAGAAGAGAAAGTAGAGAATGAAATCTTCATTCAAAAATACACTATACAACTCTTTATAACTGACTTTTACTCTAAACAACTAACTAGTGCCAACTCATGGACATATGTACAATTAACAGACTAATACGCTAACTACAGTTACAAAGTGAATTAACTACAATTAAGTTGAAACACATGTGAGCTAAGGCACTGCATGCGTAGACACATCTTTTACATACTCTAGAAATCAAAGTCCAACTCTTTGATTTCCCAACCACAAGAACTCAACCCAAAAGAATGAAGGATTTGGAGGAAAGTAATTAATAAAGAAAGTAATAAGGCAGAAAGATGTCTTATGGAAGATTGCTTCGAATTTCTTTCTAAGACTTTTGTAGAATGCCCTTTATATAGACATGATTTATGACTTTTCCAATGGGTGCTTCATTTAAATTTAAACAAACAGTTAACAAAGAGTTAGTTACTCATGAAAAAATACATCAGTTTTGTTTCACAGAAGGCAACAGTTGAATTCAAATTTAAGATAACATTCTTTTTCCTTTTTTTCTTTTTTAAATAAATATTATTATTAAATAATACTTATATATTATTTATATATAACATTTACAACATTAATTGCAAGAAAAGTCAAGCCAAATATAACCAACTTTGAACAGTTACACGTTTATACGCAGGGCATTTAAGTTATATTCATTGATTGTATAAATATTTTTTACATTATAAATTAAAATGTTTCATATTATTTTTATCAAATTAAAACTTAACATATATCATTAAAAATTTACGTATAATTACTTTATAAATAATCTAACTGTATACGTTTTTTTACGTTATTTGAGTTAGGAGTCTTCGTCGGTCGGTACGGTATAATATTTAGACGTTTTGGTTTGGTATTTTTAGTATTCGGTATCCTGAAATGTTATACCAATGTCGTACCTAATTCAATTCGATATGGTTCGATTTTTCGTTTTTCGATTTATTCGGTACGGTAATTTCGGTTTATTCGATTCTAAAACAGCTTTTGAACGTTATATTTAGGGGAAAATAACATCTTAACTAGCCAGCAAAATTAAAAGTATAACTAGCCAGCAAAATCAATCTTATTAATGCAACAACACTACACATCATATATGAGACTTCTATAAACAGGAGCATAAGATTAGAATAACGTTTACAAACTTCATCATCATGGCTTCTCAAATGTGGCCAAAATAAGTTTTTCACAGGTGTTATTTACAGAAAGCATTCGGGTAACATCCATTAACCACATTAGACAAAAATAAGTAGCGCAAGGGCTTTAATAAAAGAACATGGAACTAGAAATATTCTCCTGCAGCTCTCTGGTAACTGGGGCTGCAAGGATGACAGGATATCTAAATTAATCCAATATATATTTTGGTACAGTATCAGTATGTCGGTATTTTTAAAAAAAAAAATCAAATACTATATTAAATACTAATTTTTTTAAAAATATAAACCAAATAAAATACAAAATACCAAAAATTTTAATTTCGATATGGTAATTCGATATTTACCAAATTATATGCACGACCATAACTTGAGTGCATAAAACTTAAATTACTCTTATGTGCAATATTGAAAGGGAAATCTTTCAAACAAGGCACGATATGAGACACGACAGCAAGTCCCATGCATTCAAGAAGCATAGGTTTCGAATTTTTGGTTTCATACACCTAAAAGGTTGAAGTTTTGGAAAATAATTAAATACTATCCCATGGCTAACGACTTGGACACCAAACAAGACAAGAAGCAAAAATCGCATTGTCCTAAGTTTGAAAAATATGCAACATGTGGTTATCCTAGAGAAGAAATAAGCAGCCTTAGACTCATTATGCAAATGTTCCAAATTTCCATTGAGCCAAAACGTAATTATTACTCTTATCAACTTTTTCCTTGCTTTAGCCTGGTCAAACTGGTGGGGTTGCTTCTTACTTGGATGGTTTAATTAGTCTATACCGTAATAAATAAAATGGCAACCCGATTCATTAAGCACTTGTTATGTGCGGAGTCAGGAAAACGCCGGATCATAAGGTATCTATATTACACAAGTCTTATTCTGTATTTCTGCAAGAGTCTGTTTTCATGGCTCGAACCTGTGATCTCTTGATCACATAACAACAAATTTACTAATTATACCAAAGCTCTCCTTCTTTATACCATAATAAATGGATTATAAATAAGCCTGTGGAATAAAGAGCTATTATGTCAAAGAGTAATATATTTCATTTGTCAAAATATTAAGTTCCTGATGTCCTTAATGTGACAGCCAAGTCGCCATATAACCACAATTTAGAATAGTTGTATCTTGGTTCGAATTCCTATACTCTTTAGTTGAATCTTTTCTTCCTCATCGTTAACTAAGGCTTCATTTTTGTTTTTTAATTAAGACGTCGGAATTTGAATATCAAAATGTGTATTAAGATGATGCATATTAAGATTAAAATATTTGAATTTGAATACACCTCTGAATATTAAGATATGTATTAAGATTTGAATACTGAATAATTAAAGACTATTTGATTTTTAACATCTGATGTATAAGATTTATCTTTATTTGAAAATTAATAAACATAAAATTCAAATGAAATACTAATTAATCTAATATTCTGTTAATAAATTATATAGTTTTTTAAAATATGATAGATATTGGTGGTGATGGCTAACGGGTGAATGACGACTAGAGGCGATGGTTGGTGGTAGTTTTGGTTGATGGAGGTGGTTCAGGGTAGTAGCTAGTGGTGATTGGTAATGGTGGCGACTATAATTGAGGATGGTGGTGGTGAGTGGTGATAGTCAATAATGACGGGTGGTGGTGGTAGTTGTGATTGAGAAATGTAGTGGTGAGTGGTGGTAGGTTATAATGATGCGCAGTGCCGGCTGTGGTTGTTGATGGTGATGGGGTAGTTAATTGTGGTAGTTGAGGTGAATGAACGTTGATTGTGGTTGAGAATGATGGTGGCGGCAGTGGTAGAGATGGTGAATGGTGATAGTCGATAATGGTGGCGGCCATGATTGATGATGATGGTGGCGCGGC
The DNA here is from genome assembly GCA_005239525.1 of Nicotiana knightiana. Lineage (NCBI taxonomy): Eukaryota > Viridiplantae > Streptophyta > Magnoliopsida > Solanales > Solanaceae > Nicotiana > Nicotiana knightiana. Next base: position 15,976 of record ML368539.1, on the reverse strand, counting down.
ATGGTGGTAGTTGATAATGGTAGGCAACGGCAGCAATTAATAATGAATATGGATTATAGCATCTTAATGAAATTAAGTCTCTGTTATAGAACTTATCATACAGACCTATTAAGACTCATTAAGTGACTGTGAAGTAAAAAAAAATAAACACACTTAATGATTAAGATTTGAAAAATTAAGATTCAGACTTTAAAAACAAACGTTTGAGATCTGAATGATTAAGATTCAGACCTCCATCAAGTGCAAACAAATGAGACCTAAGCAATTGAAAAAACATGTATTTATGCTAATTCTTAATAAGAATTACTCCCTCCGTCTCATATTAACAGTCGTGATTACTAAAAATAGTTGTCTCAAATTATTTGTCATTTTAATAGTTTAAAACAAAATTGATTATTTTTTTCTTTTTTATCTTTAGTAATAATTATTCTTAAAGATAGAAATAACACATAAATAAAATAAATATTCAATAAAAAAGATTATATCTTATGATATAAATAAGGATAAAATAATTCAATCTCTTTTCTAATTAATATTTTTTAAAGAATGTAAAAAAGAAATATAATACACAATATGAGAGGGAAGGAGTAATGAATAATTTATTTGGACCTATGAAAAAGCCCAAGGTATAAATGTTGACAAGAAAGGTTCTTCTCCTCTCTCATTTGGGCGGGCCCCAACTAGTTGCCAGATATGTGGGCCATTTATGCTTCGTAATTGAAAATTGGAAAGCTAAAGCTGTATTATCCATTTCAGAAGCATAAAATTCAAACACGTGTATCCAACATAATGGGACCCACTCACTCCAAATTAAATATTTAATTTCAGTAAAGTTTGATTTGAATATGAAAATTTATTTGATCATAATAATTTAAAAATTTATTTATTTTTTTTGAAAAAATATAAAATATGATTCATACTCATAAATTTTAAAAACTATCAAAAATACTCAACAATATCAAATAAACAAACTAACTAATCATGTATATGCAAAACCTTCATTAATGTCATTCATTATCTCTATCACAAACCATGTTTGACACAAAATTATCATTTTTATGATGAACTGTATAATACACTATCCTAAAATTATAATCTTATATGGTTAATATCAACTACTAATAACACAATTATTAACCACTATAATTCGTCAAATTACAGAATATTAAAAGATCCATCCGTCTAAAGGAAAGTGGTAGTAATAAGCGGGTGTAGGGGTGTTCATAAAAATCCGAAAAATCGAACAAAATCGAAAACGAACCAAACCGACCAAAAAAACCGATACATTTTAGGTTTGGTTTGGTTTTGGTTTTGAATTTTAAAAACCGATCAAATTTGGTTTGGTTTTGGTTTTAATCAAAAAATAACCGAAAAAATCGAACCAAACTGACTATAAAAATAGCTATTCAAATTTATTATTACATCTATATATATATATATATGTATATTTTTTATATAAAGTTTCTAAAATTTTATGATATATATTAGTTATTTATATATTTAGTCTAGTTCTTTACTATTTAATAATCTAATTCTTTGCCTTTACATTTTAGTTTGATTGGTAATTTTTTTTTCCGCTAATTATAAAAAAATTATTTCATGTTAAAAATAAATCAATTTTTAATTGAGTACTTAAATTATTCATCACTATTTTATTCAATTATCATCAATATATCTTGGTAAATGATAAATTTCTCAAAGAGCAATTAATTTGATAGTGTTATGTTGAAAATGTAGTCGCCGGAATATGCGTTTGGTAGTGTATGTCCCATATTTAAGGAAAAACCCCGATAAATAACCGAAAAACCAAAAAACCGACAAAACCGAATCGATAAAAAACCGACTTAATTGGTTTGGATTGGTTCAAATATTTGAAAAACCGACTTACTTGGTTTGATTTCTTTTTTGGAAAAAACGACCCATACCGAACCATGAACACCTCTAAGCTAGTGGATTAGTTGGGTCATAATACATGGTGAGTGTCTTTATAAAAACAAAAGTTTGGGATAATTTTTAAAATGTCAAACGGTAATAGTTGGGGCCAAAAAAAGATCTAGAGCTAATTTTGGGATTTAAAAATTTTATTTTCAATATCTGTCAAAATATGGATAAAATCTATAAACAAACATGTTTTGCCAAATTTTTTTAAGAAAAAACTTGGTAAAATCTATGAGCAAACGGGGGCTATTCCATAAATACATTTCTGTAATAATACTAAATTTCAGGCAGATCAAGTGTTCACTATAATTTTACATAATAATGGATTTAATTTATTTGTAATAATTTGTACATAATAACGCAATTTAACATACTATAACAAATTATCAGTTTTATTTTTCAGGTAACAATTTTTAATAAATGTTGAAAAAATTTCATATATTATTAGTGTATAGAAATATAGAAAGAGAAAGGATTACGTTGGAACCTATTTTTGTAGTTAGTATACTGGCGCATTTCTATTAATTAACTTTTCTATATAGACTGATTAATGTAAAGTTTTTTCCATACTATTAATATAACAGTTATTATAATTGTCTTTAGTTGATCTATTATCTAAATATTAAGCTGTTAGTGCATAAAACTTGATAATGTTATATGTGAGCAATGATCTAAACTTTGTTCTAAAAAATATTTAGCAATCACTCTATATCACTCAATTTTCAAAACTATGTTGTTAAATAAATACATACAAGAGAGAGCTGATCAAGGCAAATTGCACCTCAACTCTCGAAAATTAAATTTGTCTAATTATTTAAATTTATAACACCGCCTTTATTATCTTGCTTACATAGGCCGTTCCAAGCTTGAATAAAAGAAAAGTACGGTTCGGGTCTTTGGGGTACGGAATCGCCTTTGTTAGGGAGCGCTTTATCCTCTAATGTAAGATTTTTCGGGCCGAATTCGAATTTAGTTGGACCCCAATGTGAGTACCGGACACCGGGTGAGAAACTAAAAAAAAAAAAAGAGAAAAGTATTATGGTAGGATGACAGTTAATATAAAACTCTGACTGTTGAGTTATATCCCTTCCCTGCCCCATCGAAAAATAGAACGGTCAATTTTATGATAAATTCTCACATTATGAAGTTGTATATTTTAAATATGGATATGATATTTTATATATTAATATAATTTTTTCGTCATTACTTTGAAATATTTTCATATTATCATTAATTTAATTATAATTTAAAATTAATTTTATTTAGTGTGTACACATAAGTTCTGGTTTGGCCATAGGTTTTGGTTATTCTTTTTCAAAAAACAACAGAAAATATTATTTATTCATAGAATTTGTTCAGTTTCTGAATAATTTCTGATTTTCTTGTTCAAGTTCCCAAAAATATTTTAGGGTTAAAAAATTTTAACTTTTTTTTTTCCAACTTCAAAAATATATTTTTTAACACAACTTTAATATTTTTTTAAAAAACAATTCAACAAAAATATATGTCTAAACGCTAGTTCTAAATAAAACGAGGGAATATAATATAATATATTAGAGGGAGGAGAGATTGATTGCTACATAATCTGCGGCGATAGAGGGAAAAAAGATTGGATAAATGCAGTCGGAATGAAATTGAAATGCGGTCTAAATGCACATTCCACCAAAATGAAATTGAAATTCATATTAAATTCACGCGTCTTGAGTAGTATTCCTAATTAGAAAGAAAAAAACGAGTACCAGTAGACAGTAGTAGTAGTAGTAGTAATATTCATGAAATCCGTGCAAACCACAGTAGTAGTTGTATCCATTCATAGCTATAGAGATTATATACCAAACAAAAAGACAGCAATAACACGCAGAAAAAGATAAGAAGAAAAATAGAGAGAAGAAATTTCCTCCTTTTGCTATTTTAATATTCAGACCCTTCAGTCATTGCTCCGTTTCAGGTACTCTTAAGCTCGGATTTAGTATGATTTTGTGTAATTTAAAGACCTTTTAATTTTAGTTTGAGTTGAAAATCGTGAGTTCAAATATGTAGATCCGTCCATGGTCCAAAGATTGCAGCTTTTATACTACTTACTGTTTATTTCTTGGATTATTGATTGATTGTTTATTTGAAGATTAAACTAGGTTATTTCTTAGTTTTTGTTTGATACCCTTTTTTGGGTTTTGTGTCATTTTTGAGCTTGATGGTCAAAGGTTATAACTTTTTTCTACTGACTATCCATTTCTTGATTATTCCTTGTTTTGGAGCTTGCACTGTAATTTAGTTTCAGTGATTGTTTGTTTGTTTGATGATTAAAAATGGTCATTTATTGGTTTTTGTTTGAATCCCTTTTTGGGGTTTGTGCTATTGATTAGCTTGACTTTAGATTTTAGCTCTTAAATTCAGGTGCCAAGAGCTGCAAATTTAGGTATCTTTTTGGTAAAAGTGGAGGGTATAATAAGATCACTGTTTGAGTAATAGTTGAAAATTTGGAAAAAATGGGGGGTGAAAGTGATGAAGCTAATACTGAGATGATGGGGAGACTTCAGTCATCATTTGGGACGTCATCTTCTTCCCTACAGAAACCCCAATATATTTCGACGAACCAACTTGACATACCTCAGTTTTCTACTTCCCAGTTTCATGGTCAAATGCGGCAGTTTTCTCCTAATTTCGGTGTTGAAAATAGTACCAAAAGGGTTGGTGTGTCGCCTTCTCATCCACAAATGCCCCCTATTTCGCCATATTCTCATATCCCAGTTAGCAGGACGACGAGTCATCAACAGGGTATGCAGAGTTTTACTACTCAAGGGTCCTCACATTCACGTTCTTTATCACAGCCATCGTTTTTCTCACTTGATTCATTGCCACCCCTGAGCCCTTCACCTTATAAGGAATCCCTCTCAACGTTCATCTCTGACCCTGTCGCAGCTGATGTGTCAATGGAGGATCGGGATGGAAATTCACATTCCTCATTGCCGCCCTCACCTTTCTCTAGGTGTAATTCATCAAGGGCAGGAGAGAGTCTTCCTCCTCGTAAGGCTCATAGAAGGTCTAACAGTGACATCCCATTTGGCTTTTCTACTATTATGCAGTCCTCACCGCCGCTTGTTCCATCAAGGAGTCCTGCACAGTTGGTTAAACGTGAAGCTTATTGGGATAAAAGCAATGATAAAAATGCTGAGGGAATGGGTGAAAGAAAATCTGAAGGAGAAGTCGTGGATGACCTGTTTTCCGCATATATGAATTTGGACAATATTGAGTCATTGAACTCCTCAGGTATAGATGAGAAGCAGGGTAATGAGAACCGTGAAGATTTAGATAGTAGAGCAAGCGGTACAAAGACTAATGGATGTGACAGCAGTGACAATGAAGCAACAAGCAGTGTGAATGACAGCGGCAGCAGTATGCATACACTAGGGATGTCTTCTTCAACTGAGAAGAGGGAGGGGATCAAAAGGAGTGCTGGGGGAGATATTGCTCCGACCGTCAGACACTACAGGAGTGTTTCGATGGATAGTTTTATGGGGAAGTTAAATTTTGGTGATGAGTCGCCGAAGTTGCCTCCATCCCCTGGACCCCACCATGGCCAACTCTCACCCACAAATTCACTTGATGCGAATTCGGATAGTTTCAGTTTGGAGTTTGGGAATGGCGAATTCAATGGAGCTGAATTGAAGAAAATAATGGCGAATGAGAAACTTGCTGAGATAGCCTTAGCTGATCCGAAACGTGCCAAAAGGTAGTGTTCCCTTCAAGTGATGCATGGATTTTGGTTTCCTTTTTTCCATGCTGCTGAATTACCATATATTTTATATTTATTGTTTTAGGATTTTGGCCAACCGTCAGTCTGCTGCTCGTTCGAAAGAGCGGAAGATGAGATATATTGCGGAGTTGGAACACAAGGTACAAACCTTACAGACTGAAGCAACCACATTGTCTGCTCAACTCACTCTACTGCAGGTAATCATCTCAAATTTCGGTATCGTTTAGTTCAAAGCTTCTTGTCGTCCTGTTCTCATATCTCTGACATGTATTCTAATTGCATTCAGAGAGATTCCTCTGGACTCACAAGCCAAAACAATGAGCTAAAATTCCGTCTGCAAGCTATGGAGCAGCAGGCTCATCTCCGTGATGGTACGCATGTTTCTTTTGGCGATACATTTCTTTCATATTTCTTCTCAAAAAATACATGTGAGTTTGTACTCTTAAGTATTTAATTTATGTGATATAGTTTCGCTGCAGCCAAAATGTTGTCTCTTCCTCCGAAAATGACTGATTGATATTTGCTTGCAATTAGCGTTGTTTCTGGATTGATTATGATACTCAGTTTATGACAATGCTAATAGTAAAAATGCAAATCTCCAAAATTTTAAAGCCTGTGAGGTTTTGCAGTCTAGAAGTCAAGTATCAAAACCTCTTTTTGTTTTTTTATTAATTTTTGAATAAGTATCAAACCTTATGGTATGTTTTCTTGAATATGGCAGCTCTAAATGAAGCATTAACTGCTGAAGTTCAACGCTTGAAGATTGCTACTGCTGAACTAAATGGAGATGCTGCCAAGTTTCAGCAGCTTTCTCTCAATTCCCAGATGTTCCACTTGCAGCGACAGCAGGCTACTCAACTAAACATGCATCAGTTGCAGCATCAGCAACAACAACAACAAGAAAAAGCATCATCGCAACATCAACAGCATGCGCAGGCAAATCCACAGCAGCTTAACAGCAGTGCACCTGCAAAGCACGAGTCGAAGTAGTTGGAAATGTCTGGTTCTCATTATATTTATATTAGCCTCTATGATAGTTTCATAACTAGTAATTTCATTCAATGCATTCATTCATTAGTTCTCCATTCACAACAAAACACCCTAAGATGTCGGTAATTTCTCCATTCATTCAAAGCATGCATGTTCATTTGAGTGACTATCTCATACAGAAGCGTTTCATCGAAGACAGTTTGGTTCAAGATAACATTAGAACTTTTTGTCATGATATTTGTATAGTTGAGTTAAATTCAACGTTCCTTCTGTCCCGAACTTCAAGTCATCAAGCTCTTTTATTGTTTTGTTACTTGTTCTTTATTATTTTTTTGATAAACTGCACCCCTGGATAATGTGTTGCAGTAGCAGGATGAATTAGCTTGGGTGGTGTTGACCCTCCTAGTTTATGCCAAACCTAGAGAGAATTTTCGTTTTACAACTATGACAGGAGAATCCGCCGTGGAATCAACCATTGATGCTTGCGTCAAAGTATGTTGGGTACGTTAAATCTTTTGGAGTGTGGTCCTTCCCGAAACCTGCACGAATGCAAGATACTTTGTACACTTAGCATATTCGGTTTACGAATAGATCTGTGAAAGATTGGTATGATAAAAATGTAAAAAAGATGGGAGTGTGGGTTTGATTCAATTCTAAGTGGTCGCTTGGTACGCGAGATAACGTGGGATAAGGTAAGAGATTAAATTTATACCATGTTTGGTTGATGGTATAAATTTAATCCGAGACTTAATATTGGATATTCCACCTTATACCAACAAACTTGGGATTATATAATCTCACCTTCCAGGTGGGATAAATTAGTCCAGGGATTATACTTTTGTGATTATTATCCCGGTATAACGTAATCCGCTTACCAAACGACCTCTACGAGCTTACTAGTGAAGTGAGGTCCAAAATCATATAAGAAGGCAGCAACACATTCATTCATTCAACTAGTCTCTAACACCCTTTAACACATTCAGATAATCAGATCTAGACAACTAGAGCGTGAATAACAACATAACACATGGACTGAACATCGTGAAACACAATGATAGATATGAGTTTGACTCTAATACTATGTAAAGAAAACTAAATTTAGATTAAACTCAAAATCCAAAACGGACAAGTTTGACTTGGATATCATGTAAAGAAAACAAGTTTTTGTGAGATAAGGATCGTCTAAAACAATGTTCTAGACTTCTCTCAAGTGGTATAAATAAGTGTTCATGAATATGTAGTTATAATTAGGATTGTTTCTTGGTCGGTGCGGTACGGTATTAAAACATTTCGTATTAGTATTTTCCGTATTTCTTAAAATATTGTACCAATATCGCACTTAATTAAATTTGGTATGATTTGATTTTTCTCCTTTCGTGTTCCGTTTATTCGGTTCGGTAACTTTGGTTTATTCCGTTTGAATACTAACTAGTGTGTAGGGTCATAGAATGTAATATTCTTAATTAAAGCACTCAAAAATACAAAAATAAAAACGTTTGTTGACAAAAGTTTTGTCAAAAACTAGCAAATATCAACCTAGAGAGAGAAAATTGTAAATAAAGGAATAAATTTGGTCATTAGAAATGTCTTGTTACTTGCTTAGAGTTAATTGATGAACTTATAAAATAAAATAAAATAAAACCTTAGATTTTTTATATTTATGTTATAATTAAATTAATAATATGTGTATTGTGTAATATAATATATATTTCAGTACATTATCGGTATTTTATTTTCAAATACCAAATTATTTTTAAAACTTAAACCAAATATCATATCGAATACGGTGATTCGGTATTTACTAAATTTATTATTATTATTATTATTATTATTATTATTATTATTATTATTATTATTATTATTATTATTATTATTATTATTATTATTATTATTATTATTATTGTGTTTCGTTATAAGAATAAAAAGTCAGGATGGCCGAGTGGTCTAAGGCGCCAGACTCAAGTTCTGGTCCTCGCAAGAGGGCGTGGGTTCAAATCCCACTTCTGACATTTTACGTTTGCATTTTTTCTGCTCCTTTTGTTCCTCTTTGCACACTAGCCTTCATATCCCTTTTTTTTTCCTGCGTCCCTTTTATTCGTAAACATTTCTTTAAGAATATCCTAAAAAGGTTATGAATTCATAAACAATTTATGGTAATTAGCCTTTAGCTTTTCCAAATTTTCCACGGAAAACTTTTTCTGGATCTTTATAGCAAAGATAAATGCACAGCGAAACTGGTTACTTTCTACCGCCCTTAAAGAACATAACGTCCTTCACTTACTTGGCAATACTTTCTTTATTACAATAACCAATATTAAAGATGGTGTGTTTGGTACGGAGGAAAATATTATCTAATTTTTTCATGTTTGGTTGGTTTAAATGTGTTGGAAAATATTTTCCTTATGAACTCATTTTTCTTCAATTGGAGAAAAATATTTTCCTTATCAAGATAAGGCAAAACATTTTTCAAAACTCCTTCTCAACCTTCCCACCTTATTCCCCACCCTCACCAACCCACCCCATACCCCCACAACCACACCACCTAACCCCACCACATGCCTATCCACCTCATCCCTTGAGAAGTTATTTTCCTTACTTTGCGGAAAATGAATAAGATTATTATTTGTTTTCCAAGAAAATATTTTATTTTCCTTAATTTGTGTACCAAACACCAAAAAATAAATAAGATTACTACTTATTTTTCAAAAAACATTTTCTTCCGTAATACCAAACACACTCATCATCTCTTTAAATTTTCTATAGTATCCATTTACTCTAGTACGTTATACCTCCATCATATCGTATTGCAAACCGTTCATGTTGATCATTTTTCCATCTCTATAGAGGCAAAATTAACAGCATCCCTTTCTATTGCACAAATTTGATCTTTCATTTCATTAATCAAAGAAAGACTGTATTTGAAAGACTAAACTACTGATAGGGTTAACAACAAACTATTCAGCCAATCCTATAACAATGTTGTACATATTTATGGACTAGAGGGGTTGACATCTTGCCATTGATTCCTTACCCACAACAGAAGATAAAGAAATGGTATATGCTTCTACATTTAAGTTTCACACAAGGAACCTTATGGTCTTGAGGACGATGAACTATGATATTTGATGGACTGGCAGATCAGCCATTTAATATATCCCTTAAGCTGAACGAACTTGACCTACTCCTTTAGTTTAGGGCTATAGAGTTTACTTGCTTCTCACTAGCGGAAATATGTACTAGAGGTTTAAAAGATTAAGGTTTTGGCGCAGATATTTAACCAGCCAATAGTGGCGAAGCCACATGGTCACAAGGGTGGTCAACTGACCACCCTTCGTTGAAAAATTACACTCTGTATATAAGTAAAATATTACGTTTTAGAGGTATATATCACATATTGAACACCAATTGTCTGGAATTTTTTTTCACTTCTTTCAAATTTGAATACCCTTGAAAAAATTCCTAGCTTCGCCACTGACAACCAATATTGTTTGCTTAGTACTGATTCTCTTTTGATCAAAACAAAGACATAAAAGTTACAAAAAATGTTAAGGCAGCCTTGCCTTCTCATCACTCTTAGGCCTGTTGGAAAATATTGAATGATTATGGAGAATAAAAGATTTAATTTGAGGCGTGTTAAAGATACTGTCCTTAAGGATATTTCGCCTACATTGAGATAAATAATTTTAGGTGTATCCCCCAGGATTCAACAAACTCTTCTAGTATAACTAGGAACAGAAACAACAAAGATTTATAAAGGAAAAATCCAACACAAAGAAAAGGAAGAAAAATTTTAACTTTTTTTTTCCACCCACATTAGAAGATGAAAACACAAATATATGTAGTCCAAAACAAATGAACCATCTGATTGAAAACGTCCGAGCCATAATGACTTTTCTAAAATAAAATGTCTGTTACAATGAAACAGACATACGTTTTCATTTTGAATTGAAAACATTCCGTTAATACAATTAAGAATACATCCGTTTTCATTTTGATTTTGAAACGTAATACAATTAAGAATTCCACAGTCAGTTAACGTCCAAAATGAAAAGTTAACCTAACCAAACATTAAAGCAATTTAAGGCTATACAATCTGTTACAAATAGTTTGTGTAATAAAGATCCATTATATTTTGAAAATGTACCTAAACATGATTTTGAACATTCTTTTTGAGATATTAAAATTATTATTAATTTTTAACAATCCCCCACGTAGCTCAAAAAGAATATTATAATGAAAAAAAAATTTCGCTAGGTTTTCACAAATGACCATAATGCGTCGAATTCGGTGTCTCTTGGACTATGAACCAGACCTAGATAAAATAAGATTAAACTTACAGAACAAATGGTGAAGTTCAGAACTTCTATGAACCAAGAATTCTTTTGTAAGTTTAGTGTCTTATCTATCACATTATACCCGCGCACACTTTGTTGTTTGTCGCGGTTTCGCGCTAATAGGCCATGCGAGCGCCTGGTTTTCATGAGTGCTCTGGAAATTTTTTGCCATAAATTTCATAGGAGCGACCCCACTCCACACTCATATAGGTCCATCCATCAAGTGTATCCTTCAGCATAATACACTACCTATAAAAGGCTATGGATTATTGGATTTAAGAGTTTAATAACTCAGCCTCTCATTCCTTGCAGTCTTGCACTATATACACACACACCATAGGAAGGGATATAATTAAATAGTGCACATTTGATCAACTAATGACTTGTTATTACCCATATGAACCTACTTCATGGGATCTCCAATCACATAGGTTGGGTTACCATCATAGTTGATATAACTCAAATTGGCAAAAGTCACATTCCCCTCGATGTTTCATATATTAATTTTCTTCCCAAAGGTTTAGTCAGAGGATCGGCCAAATTCACTTCTGACTTCACATAATCTATGAAAATAATTCCATCTTTCAGCAGCTGCTTTATTACGTTATGTCTCAAAACGAATGTGTCTACTCTTTCCATTAAATGATTTATTTTTAGCAATGGGTATTGCATCTTGACAATCACAATGCATCGACACAGAAGGTGTCAGTTTAATTCCTAGTGGAATACTTGCCAAAAGGTTTTTTAACCACTCGGCCTCATTGCCAGCCAATTCCAATGGCACAAACTCAGATTCCATGGTAGATCTAGCTATTATTGTTTGTTTAGCTGATTTTCATGCCACAGCACCCTCGCCGAGGGTTAACACATAACCACTAGTGAATTTTATCTCATATGAATCAGAGATCCAGTTAGCATCACTGTATCCTTCTAGTACAGTGGGAAACCGCTATAATTAATACCATAGTTCATGGTACCTCTCAAATATTTCATTACTGTTACTAATGCATTCCAATGATCATGACTCGGGTTTTGAGTATATCTACTCAATCTACACACAGCATATGCAATATCAGATCTAGTAAAATTCGTCAAATGCATTAGACTACCAATAGCTTGAGCATATTTATTTTGATCTACTGCATCTCCCTTATTCTTTTTTAATTGACTACTAACATAATAAGGAGTGCTTACAGGTACCACATCAAAATTATCAAATTTTTTAAGAATTCTTTCAACATAATGGTCTTGAGTCAACACCAAACTATTGTCGTCTCTTATAATTTTCATGCCTAAAATAACACTAGTTTCTCCCATGTCTTTCATCTCAAAATTAGAAGACAAGAAAAATTTGGTTTCATGTACCAAATCAAGGCTAGAACTAAAAATAAGCATGTCATCAACATAAAGGCAAATAACAACACATGTACCATCTACACATTTTGTATAAACACATTTATCTACTTCAATTGATGAAAAACCATCATTATTTCATATTTGATCAAATTTTTTATGCCATTGTTTAGGTGCTTGCTTTAGACCATATAATGATTTTAGCAATTTACATACTTTATTTTCTTGACCAGACACTATACAGCCCTCAGGTTGCTCCATGTAAATTTCCTCTTCCAAATCACCATTTAAAAATGCAGTTTTAACATCCATTTGGTGAATAAAAAATTTATAAATAGAAGCCAAGGCAAGTAAAACATGAATCGAGGAAATTCTAGTTACAGGAGCATAAGTGTCAAAATAATCAACATTTTGCTTTTGAGTAAAACCTTTTGCAACAAGTCTAGCTTTGTATTTATCAATGGAACCATCCAGATTGAGTTTCTTCTTAAAAATTCATTTACAACCAATGGGTTTAGCTCCCGGAGGTAAATCAACTAAAATCCAAGTTTTATTTTGTAAAATTAAATTTAATTCTACATCAATAGATTCTTTCCAAAATGAGGCATCGGAAGAAGAAATAGCTTTAGAATATGTTAAAGGATCATTATCCACAAGATAAGTATAAATATCATTACCAAAAGATTTTTCTTTCCTTGGTCTTTTGCTTCTTCTTAAATCCTCACTTTCAAAATTATTTTGAATAATTGGAACATGTGAAATATTATTACTTGAAATAATAGGAGCATCAGAAATTTTCTCAAATTTAAAAGGATAAATATTTTCAAAAAATACAACATTTTTTGTTTCAACAATAATATTGTTTTCAAGTACATTATTTTTGACTACTAGAAATCTATATGTTGCACTGTTTTCAGCATACCCAATAAACATACAATCAGATGTTTTAGATCCTATTTTTCTTTTCTTAGGATCAGGCAACATAACTTTAGCAAGGCACCCCCACACTTTCAAATATTTCAAATTAGATAGATATCCCTTCCATAACTCATAAGGAGTTTTACCCATTTTCTTATAAGGAATTCTATTTTGTAAATGACAAGCAAATAAAATGGCTTCACGCCAAAGATTATCCGGAGCACCGGAACTAACAAGCATGCTATTCATCATTTCCTTTAAGGTCCTATTCTTTCTTTCCGCTACACCATTTGATTGTGGAGAATATGGCGGAGTTATCTCGTGAATTATGCCTTCTTTTTCACTTTGATCACGCTCAACTATGTCTTCTATAAAGACTAAACGGGCGTTGCAAATATAAATCTGGGGTATTAAGCCCAAAGTCGATCCCACGAGGAATTGAACGTATCAGTTGAATTTATTAAATACTAAACTGATGTTTAATCAATTTTCTTAAGACTTTTGAATATCAAGTTGTGTTGTTTAACTAATTCTACTAACAAAATAATCAACTAGTAATTAATCTAACAATTTAATGTAAACAATAATATTAATTGTCTAAGGTTATGGTTTCCCCCGTTGGTGAATTCTTTCTCCGATACTTCTTATAGCTTAATTAATCGTCTC
>ML368536.1:0-53401 GCA_005239525.1 Nicotiana knightiana | reverse complement strand
AAGTCCCCAACACAGAATTAGGCAAGCCACTTACCTTGACTGCGTTAATCAACTCAATACCACACTCTTTCTATGAGTATCTGACTCCGGGTGGCCCAAATCTATTCAAATCGATTGCATGGTGTAAATATCACTTCAAGGGAACAAAATAGCTAATTACTTTTAAGCTAATGCGCAAAATTAGGAAATTTGCCCAAAAAGTGCCCGGGGCCCACGTCTCGGAATCGGGTAAAATTTATATTTCCCTAACACCCATTCGCTCATGAACCCACTCAAACAAGAATCAACAAAATCTGACGTCTAAATCTCCCTAAATCCTCAGATTTCTACTTGGGGAAATTTCATCCCAATTTCATGGTTTTTCATCCAATTTCATTGATTAGATTGAGGAAATTGATAGATATTATTGATATACAAATGGATTAAGGTTAGAAAACGTTACCTATGACTCTCTTCTTCAAATCCCGCTGAAAATCACCAAGTTCCGAGCTCACAATCGATTTTGGAATTATGAATTTCAAACCCTCGGATTTTTGGTATAACCAGCACAGATGTTTCGCACCTACAACACTAGGATCGCACCTGCGGAAACACAATCACAGGAGCGGAAACTCATTAAACGACCTGGAGTCGCACCTGCGGATACTCTTCCGCGCCTATGAGTCGGGCCAACCTAAGCTACGTCCGCACCTGCGTGCACCCCTTCGCACCTGCGTGTCCGCACCTGCGGAAATACCGTCGCAGGTGCGAGACACCAGAACCAGAAGGTTCAGCTGCTCTCAAAGTCCCAAACTCACCCGTTGGGCATCCGAAATAACCCTGAGGCCCGCAGAACCCCAACCGAACCTACCAACTGACCCTAATACCTTGTTCAAACTTGGTCGAGCCTTAAAAAAACATCTCATAACATCAAAATCATCAATTATACATAGATTCAAGCCTAAGAGCTTATGAAATTTCTAGAATCCACATCTGATGCCGAAACACAGCAAAACTCATCCGAATGACCTCAAATTTTGCACACAGGTCACAATGACATTATAGACCTGTTGTCGCTTTTGGAATTCCATTCCGAGTCTGATATCAAAAATTTTCCTATCGGCCGAAATCGCCGAAATTCTAACTTTCGCCAATTCAAGCCTAAATTCACAACCGACCTCGAAAACACATCCCGAACACGCTCCTAACCCCGAATCACCCAGCGGATCTAACGGAGTCGATGGAATTCCATTCCAGATCCGTCTTCACACAGCTCTAGCTACGGCCAGATTTCTAAAGCTAAATTCCACATTTATGGACCATGTGTCCAAAATCACCCCGAATTTCATCACTCAACGCTCCGACAAGTTCTAATAACATAAATAGACATGGGAGAAGTGATTAATAGGGGATCGAGGTGCTAATTCTTAAAATGACTGACCGGGTCGTTACACTCAATCCTGTAGTTACGGACTCATACTCAGCCTCATAGTCATATCTAGAAATCTTATGGACTAACGAATTACTTCTCCAGTAAGGACCTCGAGTACGAGTCCCAGTCTAGATCCGGAGGTATTGGATATGCCGGCGGTGTATAGGACCCATAGGTCTTGTGTTTAGAGAGAAGCTTGGATAGCTTCCTTCTGTCTTGTGTTTGGAGAGAATCTTGGATAGCTTCCTTCTCGACTTCAGGCATTATTTTTGCATTGAAGTCTGAGAAGAAGTCGGCAAGTACTTGCGACTTTATCACCGTTCGGGATGATACGTGATATCATGCTTGCTTAGCTAGATGGACCACGTGTCTAACCTTCCCGATAGCTCGAGATTATATAAGATGCCTCTTAGGGGAAGGTGGTAACAATCGAGATAGAGTGGAATTGGAAATAGGGTCTAAGCTTTCGTGACGCTATGACTAGTGCTAGGGCTAGTTTCTCGAGGTGCGGGTACCTCATCTCGTCGTCAACGAGTTTTTTGCTAATGTAATAAATGGGAGATTACGTATCTTTGTTTTCTCAAATGAGGATTGCACTTACTACTACTTCGGAGACGGCTAGGTAGACGCGGAGATGTTCCCCGGGTTCGGGCTTTGAGAGCACAGATGGTGATGAAAGATACGCGTTCAGTTCTCACAGATCTTGTACGCACTCGAGTGTCCACTCGATGCTGTCGTCCTTTTTGAGTATGCCAAAAAATCTGTGACTTTATTGAGACGACCGCGAGATGAATCCCGATAAGGCGGATATTTGACCAGTCAACCTTTGGACTTGATTCTTGGTAGTTAAAAGCCCCGGTATCCCTTCGATGGCTTTGACTTGGTCTGGGTTGACCTCGATCCCCCGTTGTGATGCTAAGAATCCCAAGAACTTCCTAGAGGCTATGCCAAACGCGCATTTCGTTTAGTTTTATTTCGTACTGTCTTAGTATGTCTAAAGCTTCCTTCAAATGGTCGATATAGTCCTCTTCCTTTACGAATTTGATCAGCATGTCGTCGATATATACTTACATGGTCTTACCGAGTTAATGTTTAAACATTTGTGACAAATCTTTGATATGTAGCCCCCGCGTTCTTCAGCCGAAATGGCATAAACCTATAACAATATGTTCCTCGGTGGGTGATGAACGTAGTTTTATCCTAGCCCTCTTCCTCCATAAGTATCTGGTTATAGCCTCGATACGTGTCCAAAAATCTCAACAACTTGTGCCCATCCATTGCGTCGATGAGTTGGTTGATATATGGTAACGGGAACGAATCCCGAGCCTGCTTTATTCAAGTTTGTGAGGTCTACGCACATCTGCCATTACCCATTTTTCTTTTTGACCATCACTACGTTGGCGATCCATTTGGGGTACTTCGATTCCATGATTCAGCCATTTTCTAATAGTTTCTTCACCTTTTTTTTGATGGCGGGATTAAACTTACGCCTGACCTGCCTTACCAGGGGTTGAACGGGTCGGCGTTTAATTTGTGTGTGGCGATCTCCTTGGCGATTCCAGTCATATCTGCATGGCTGAAGGCAAACAAATCTGCATTAATAATTAAGAATTGACTAAATTTACCTGGTTCAAAGGGTTTGCAGCCAAAGTAGGCCTTTTTGCTACAGTCGTTGGGGTCTAATTGAACGGGGTTGAGTTCCTCTATGGTTGAGTCTGTGGCTTCGACCATTTATAAATCCATGATGACGTCCCTGGTCTATTCTTATGTCGACATTGGCTCTGTTGATTGATATGCCTTTTTTTCATTGTCTTTTTTTGTTGGGTAGTCGTGTTGTCTAAGGCAATGCGGTAGCACTCCCGGGACGTGCGTTGTTCTCCCCGTATGCTGAAAATCCCCCAAAGTATTGGAAATTTGATTACTTTGTATACGATGGAGGGGATGTCTCTCATGGATGTATCAATGGTCGTCCTATTATGGCATTGTACGTGCTGGCCTGGCCCATGATGTAGAATGTTGTCTCCAGTGTTACTCCACCGGCCAACGCAGGGAGTATAATTTCTCCCGATGTACATTCAACTACATTATTAAAACCAATTAGTATGATGCAGTGTGGCACTACCTTGTCGTCAAGTCTCATCTGGGCGAGGAATCAAGGATGGATAATGCACACTCCACTTCCATCGTATACCATGATACATTAGACATTAGTATCTGAATCGTCGAAGATAATATTTCTTCGAGTCCTTCATACCGTTCGTGGATGATAGATCATTTGAGTTTGTGGGTGGTAGTGAATTTAACACCGTCGATAGAGGCAGCGTCGTTTCCGTCGATGATCATGTTGATAGTACGAGCTGGTGATGGAGGCTTCGACGGACCTTGGTGTTCTCGTCCTATGGAGAAGTTATTTCTCCCCTTGTCTCTCAACAGCTTTTTGAGGTGTCCTTGCTGCGACATGTTTACAACTTATTGCCTGAGGGCGATGCAATATTTTGTTTTGCATCTGTGCTCCTGGTGGAACTCGCATAGGGCGTCGGATTTTCTGGTGCTCGGATCGGACCTCATCTTTGGCGGTCGTCGTATATTCAGAGACACGGCGGCATTTTGAAGGTCTTCGGTATGGCATATGCGGCTGCTTTTTCGTTGTACAGCTTCTCTATGAACCTGCCGCTTTCTCTCTTTTGCAATAGCTTAGGGGTGCCCGGTATCTTGTCGACTCTTTCTTGGTGTTCATCCATTTGATCTCTGAGTGCTTTATTTTCATTCTCCATTTCTTCCATCCTCTTTAGAACAGCAGTGAGGGCGCTATCACTTGCATTGTTAGTAACACTGTGAGTTATATCTGGCGTTGCAGGGTCTGGTTGGCCGCCCTGTTCATCGGCTCGTTGTACTGTGTAGGTTCTTGCAGTCTCTGTAGTTGTGCATGGGGTGGGATTGTTGAGCATGCTTACTAGCATAATTTTCATCCATGCTTCGAGGAGCTTTTTCACGGCTAGTGGCATCCCTTCTTCTGTGGACGTGGAGGACCCTTTTCAATTTGGTTTTGTTCTACCATGGGGGGAGGCGTCCTCTCGTTCCTAGAGGAGGCAGTGTGCATCACGTCCTCGCCTAACGTTTCACAGCTCTCGTTGATAGCGTTCATGAGATTGCTAGGGAAATCACCTGTTACTTTTGTTCTCTTTCCTTGGTTACCTGTCATGTAGGTTTTTGTACGTGCAAAGAAAGAGAATGATCTTAGGGTTTGTGAGGTTAGTGACTCACGTTAGTTGTAGATCTGACGGAAACTCAAAAATTAACTAAGGAATCCCCACATACTGCGCCAAACTGTTTGGCCAAAAATATAGATCTTGGTTCAACCAATTAAATTTAAGTAAAGAAGAACTAATCTTAGTTAAAAATAATATCCTAAAGATAAAGTTATCAGTATTGTGACAAATAACTTGTATATTTGTCCAGATAGCAACGGATATAAGAAGTAATCCAAAAAGATGAAATATGGCATTAAATAGTAATGAATGGCAACAAATGACATTTAAGTAAATAAAACGTGTGAGTCACCCGAAAAAGGATGAGATCAGTGGATATTCTTCCTGGCAATGATAAATGATTGATAAGCCTTTGAACACTTAGGTTGTTCTTGGATCCGATGGAAATTCTAGACAATAATCATAATAAAAAATTTATTTTTTTATGCATTCAATAGGACCATATTCTCTCTATAAAGTCAATGTGCTCTTTACTAACGAACATCTCGTGTCCCCTATTATTGTGTCTCTTTCTATTTACAGGGAACATGTTCCTAGAAACCCTAATATTACATGTGCAAAGAATATCCACTAGAATATTCTCTTTTATATCTTATCTTAGAACTAGCCGTTATAACTCTGTCTAAGATGCTCGACCTCGACCTTGAACTACGGTGGCTTCATGACCTTGATCTTTGCTGACTCTTCGATTGCACCTTTCATTGCTTCGAGGCTACTTTTCCCTTGGACCGATCTTTGTAGGGACCTTATAGATAGCATGTGGCAGTCGATAAAGGCCATAATGGTGCTGACGTGGCTTGCCCCTATCAAAGATATTTTTTTGGCCCATACTGATAGTGTCTCCGCTTATCGATATTGTCCTCACGGACAAGATCGATGAGTGGATAGTGTCATTTGTGGTCGAGCTTACCGAGTTGTCTATACAGGTCGTGGTTGTCGTAACGATCAGGCAACGTGGCTTTCTGAGGACCGTGCATTTTGAATTTTTTGAATTTCCTGGGAAGACCGTTGGAACCATCTGGTCCAAAATAAAGAGTGACGTCATGACGTCATGCATCATGATGATGTCGTTTCTCGATGTGTTATGTCAATTCACGTGTGACCCTTGATTGATTCTATCATTTCGATCTTCGTGATAATCATGGCCTATCGTTTCGATTCTAGTGCCCCCAAGTCTTATAAATATGGGGTGGTTTTTTGATTTTGAAACTTTTCCAAACTATTTCTACTTCATAGGCAGAGCTTCTTCTTCTTCTTCACATAACCCTTTTACCTCTCGGTTGTTTTCTTTACTTCCCTTATCTCTTTCTACAACAATGTCGAACCTACCATCAGATATCCATATGAAAGATCATTATATTCCTCTAGACGTTGTTGTTCCTGACCAGGGGGAAGATGGCGGAGCCGCTATTGAGGAGGAAACCCTTCCTACTGTAGAAGAGATCGTACCTCGATACTCCGAGGCTAAACCTGATTTCCACAAGGCGCTGGAAGTGGAGAAAGAGAGATTTAAATAAATGATAATGGTTTAGCGATTAACCAAATTCAAGTCTAGGCCTGGCCTACCTGGTCACGTGGAGTTGGTACCTGCGGGCGACAACGAAGTTCAGGTCTATCGTCCCGGCTTCTGCACCTTTTACACGTATATGTTCATCATCACCTATTCATTCCATTTTCCTCCATTGATAGAAAAGTTATGTCGTTACTACAACGTGTGCCCAGTGCAGCCCGCCCCTTACATCTCTAAGGTGGTTATGATGTTGACAAAATTTGTTGAATTGGCCAACGTTGACATAACAGTGCGCCACCTGATTCACCTCTTCACCCTATATTTCTACCGAGGGATTTTGCTGAACCTTCGCCACCGCGGGGGAAAGTGTTTAATGCTTAGGATGGATGATAAGGCTAGTCGGCATTTTTGGCTCGACTATTTCTTTGTCAGGATAGAGGTCATAGTGTCCGCCGCTGCAGGATTCCCTAAGGCTTGGAACCCTAGTCATAAGAGTTCGTACCTTTTTATATATCCTCTTTGTTTCCCATGTTTTCCTTACTGTGGGTTGGTTAACCAGCTTTTCCCTTTTTGTAACTACTGCTTGACCTTTCCAGATGGGGACCCACGTTGTCGATTGGGTCAGACAGATTCTTCCTCATACGGAGGGGATACATGATTGGTCAAGTTTTTCTCAAAGATTCGGGACATCTCTTCCCTCAGCATGTAACCTATTCCCTACAGTTGTTGTCATGGTTGCTTCGCCTATTTCTGTTGCATTTATAGATTTCTTCCTTTCTCGTTTTTATTTAGATTCGATCAGGGGGTCTACGAGGATGTCGAGAGCTCCCATGCCCTCATTCCGAAAGAGGAGGGCCGTTGCGCCTTCAGCCTCCACCCCTACCTTGACTACGACCGCTCCTGCCTTCATTCTGATTCCACCCATTTCTACGTCCGCCTTCGTTTCTGCTCCAGTCGTTATTATTGTTATTGTTGTTGTTGATTATCATGATGTTTTAAATTTTTTAATGAACTTCTAGTTTTCTCAAGGCTAAAATATATCTATAATGGGATTATTTTTATTATTACTGAATTAATATGGAAAGTGCATGCATGCATGATCAAGATGGTCTTTGTATTTCCTTCTTTGTTAAAGTTAGACATAGCTAAGTTAAATTTCTTGCTTTCGTAATATTTCAAACCTCCTCAATATTTTCTTTTCTCTCCTTTCCATTATACGTAAATCAAACCACCATTCAAAGAAAATTCAAAGCAACATTTATGCAATTCTTCAATACATTATGTTTACTATTATAATAGCATAAGCAATAAAAAGAAGCACATAAGATTTTGACCTAGTGATAGGAAAAAATGCAAACTTTTGAGATCAAGATTTAAATGATAAATCTTTAGCGGGTAACATATTCAATGAAATAATCCAGGTGAAACGATAGGTGAGTGCAACCCAAGTTTTTCTCCCCGACCCGTTTCATATTTTAGTCTTTCTATGATTTTGAAGATAACATAACAAATTTTTCACATAGCTATCTTGTCTTCTGAATTTCATAGTCGTTGTTCAGTCCAAGTACGGGTCCGGTAAAACCCATAAATGTGGCGATAAATATGCTGAAATAAGTCGTGGGAATATAAAAAATTTTAACAATTGAAGGAATCCAATAAGAAGTGACATTGAAGAGTATAAAATCAGGAGTTGAATCTTTGAGAAATTCAGCCATGGATTGTTTAAGTCCATCTTGAGCAATTTTGAGGTACTTGACTTGTTCATAAGGAACATCAGTTGTGGCTTCTACATTTTTTGGTAGATTTTCGATTTGGAGCATAGGAAATTTGATGAAATTTATCAACGGAACGAGATTTGGAGGAAGTTTAGGGAGATGATCAATATTTCTTGGGGTTGAAATAAAGGAGATTTTGTGACCCTTTTGAGCAATGAGTTTTGATAATTCTAAGTATGGAATCATATGGCCAAAAGCTAGTCATGGAAATACTGCAATATGTAGCTTTTGTTGTTGTCCGCCATGTCTATATCTACGTGATGTTTAGATCTCTCTGTTTCATTATTGCGGTTGATGGTATTTTATTTATTTCTCACATGCGTACGGATAATAATCTTTGTGGTTCATTGGACAGTATCACATCATGTTTAGCGTAACTTTGGGCTAGTTTAACTCAGCATATTATTTATAATTATCTTTTAAGTAATTTGATCATTTAAACATTATTTACGTTATAAAACTTAAACTCATTTGATAGGAATTAAGATGGTTAATTAATTTCTAGTTTGCCTCATCAGTTTATTGCATGCCTATTGTACTAGAAGCTATTACACTCGTGTTTGATGTGCTCATTCAGGGTAGGTGGGCGATCACCATCAACTGTACCTAACAAGGAGGCAGATTATAAATACGTTGATACGGCAGTTCGGTACTGTCAAAGCATCCCGCGTTCAAACAGGATTCGGGGAAGAGCTGCATACTAAAAGTATGATATATGCAGTTTACCCTGATATACGCATCATTGATTAATTCTATAAACATGTTGATGCTTTGGCAAAATGGACAACACATGAAGGAAGAGATTTCTATCTTTTTTTGGACGTAGGAATTATCTTCCTCTGCTTCAAATCCCATAGAAGTGGGATCAAGGGTAGTTGTATATTAACTCTAGCTTTTATATTTCACGTACAAGTATCTTGGAACTAATTTCTTTAGCTTAATTACGTATAGACGAAGGTTCAAATCTCAATATAAACCAAAAAATCTACTTGTATTAAGTGATTTCTCTATTTGAGCCTTTACAAGCAGAGATATCCCAGATTTATAATAGTGAGATATATTAAGTACCCAATAAAATAGTCGAGTTTCATGTATTTGTTTAGTGTAAATATCAAGCACAAATAAGTTTTTACCCACATGAATTAATGTGGACGACATGGAAAGATTTCTTTGTGAATTGAAGAAATATATTTCGAATATGATAGGTTATATGTACCTTGTTATGTTTTGATGATCTAACTAACTTAATGATAAGAACCAGATAAGGAACCTGATACACATCCTCAAGTATGTGGGAATAACAAGTCTCAAGCCGGAGATGTAAATCAACTCTTCAGAAGTCAAAGAAACAACAAAAGGAACAGATGGACATTAGTTCCCCTGGTGACCGTACCAGTAAACTCTTCAACAGTTGTAAAGTTGCTGCCTGCACACGCAACAGTGCAAAACAGTGCAGCAGTCAACTTCATTGGTGTGATGACCCAAAGGGTCATCTTGTGATTTAAAACTCAATTCCGTGCTCGTTAGACTTAAAAACGTTATTTTTCACTCACCTTGATTTGCATGCAAAGTCAGGGCGTAAATCAGGAAAGCCTTTATGTGGAAATCTATGAAATAATAATTTTTGAGATTTAAAAGTGATTTTTTAGTTGACTTTGGTCAATATTTTGAGTAAACAGACCCGGACCCGTGTTCTGATAGTCTCGAAAGGTCGGTAGTAAAATATGGGACTTGGGCATATGCTTGGAATTGAACTCCGATGTTCCTAGCTCGAGAAATGAATTTTTGATGAAAATTGTAAGACTGAAATACTAAGGATTTAAAGAAATTGATTAATGTTTGATCTTGCTGGTATCGGGCCCGTATTTTGGTTCCAGATCCATGTACAGGTTTAATATAATATATAAGTAATGTCTGTGAATTTGGTAGAGATCGGAGTTGATTTGACGTGATTCGGATGTCCGGTTGAGAAGATAGTAATTTTGAAAAGTTCTTGAGAAATTCATGAGTTTTGGTGCTAAATCCGTAGTTATAGGTGTTATTTTTGTAATTTGATTGCACGAGAAAGCTCGTATGATATTTTTAGACTTGTGTGCATGTTTGGTTTGGATCCCCGAGGGCTCAGGTAAGTTTCGGATAGGCTACGGGGTATTTAGGACTTAGGAAAATTTTGCTGGTGTAGAACTACCTGTTGCAGGCCTCTCATCTCGCAATTGCGAGATCAGGCATCGCAAATGCAAACAAAGCAGGGACGGAAATTGCAAGGCTTTCATCGCAATTGCGAAGAGAGCTTGGTCCATCAGTTCTCGCATTTGCGAGGTTACCTCCACAATTGCGAAGGGAGTCTGGGAAGGGGAAGGTTCACAAATGCGAACGTCTACTCACATCTGCGAGGGGACAGTGGTCGCAAATGTGACATTTTCCTCGCACTTGCGAAGGCAGCAGAGTTGTTAAGGGCAACGCAATTGCGATTGTTTCTTCGCATTTGCGAGCGACATCTGCAGCTGAGTAAAAGGGACGTAGATGGGATTTTTCATTCATTCTTCATTTTTTAAAAACCTAAACCTCAAGGGGAGATTTTCCAACGACCAAATCTTCCCCAAATCATAAGTACGTGATTCTTAACTCTTTTCTTTCAATCTTTTACTTCCTTTAACAAGATTTAAACCTAGAATCTAGGATTTTTATGGTGAAA
The DNA here is from genome assembly GCA_005239525.1 of Nicotiana knightiana. Lineage (NCBI taxonomy): Eukaryota > Viridiplantae > Streptophyta > Magnoliopsida > Solanales > Solanaceae > Nicotiana > Nicotiana knightiana. Next base: position 42,741 of record ML368536.1, on the reverse strand, counting down.
TTAGGAATTTTGTGTAGAAAACTAGGGATTTCGAAATTTGGGGATTTAAACCTCAAATTGAATTCGGATTCCAAAACCAATTGTGTATCCGGGCTTGGGGTGATTGGTTAATCGGATTTTGGTCCGAATATTGGGTTTAGACCAGGCGGGCCTGGGTGTTGACTTTTGTTGGCTTTTTCAAATATGAACTAGATTGAACCGTAGTTATAATGGATGATTCCTAAGGCCTATTTTAGATCATATGGTTGGAAATTTGCTAGATATTGTGGAATCGGAGGCTAATTCGAAAGGCAAAGTTGTGACTTAGCGTTAAGTGATCTTGGGAGCGAGGTAAGTTTTGTGTCTAACTTTGGCTTGAGGGAATAGGTATTGTGTGATTATTTGCTGCGTGTTTTTTTGTTGAATACGATGTATAGGTGAAGTGATGAGAATCTATGCATTGTGGTCGGGTCATAGCATGCGAGTGAAATTCCATTCTTGCAAATTTTGAAATCATAAATCCTATTATCCATGCTTATGGTTGTTATTGAAATGTTGGGAGACTTATATCCGGTTCCATCGAGGTTTGATAAATTTGTAAATATTGATTCAAGTTGAGATGTTAAATTGTGAAATTAATCATTGATGAAATATTGGTTTCTTTGTGAAACTTCTCTCTATCCGTTGTTATTGATTCTGTGAATTGTGCGGAAGATTGTAAAGCACGAAGGGTGATGCCGTGCATGATTTATTTATATTGTGAGGAAGAGTGTAAAGAACGAAGGGTAATGTCGTGCCATGATATGTGAGGTTTAATGCACAAAGGGTGATGTCGTGCCATGATATCAGAGTGATAAAACACTAAGGGTGATGTCGTGTATATTATGTGAGGTTTAATGCACGAAGGGTGATGTCGTGCCATTCTAATTATATATTGGTGAGGTTGAGAGTAAAAGCATGAAGGGTGATGCAGTGCAGTTTTCCTTTGTTGTCTTAATTGCTTAATTTATTTGAGGATTTTTGTTCAAATTGTGATTTTCTTATTGTTTCTCACTTCTCATATTGTGATTCCCCATTGCATGTCCCCTTCCCATTATCATGTCCCCTTCGCAATTGCGACATCTGCAGCTGAGTAAAATGGACTTAGACGGGATTTTTCATTCATTCTTCAATTTTTCAAAACCTAAACCTCAAGGGGAGATTTTCCAACGACCAAATCTTCCCCAAATCATAGGTAAGTGATTCTTAACTCTTTTCTTTCAATATTTTACTTCCTTTAACAAGATTTCAACCTAGAATCTAGGATTTTTATGGTGAAATTAGGAATTTTGGGTAGAAAACTAGGGATTTCGAAATTTGGGGATTTAGACCTCAAATGAAGGTCGGATTCCAAAACTCATTGTGTATCCGGGATCGGGGGTGAATGGGGAATCGGGTTTTGGTCCGAATTTCGGGTTTGGACCAAGCAGGCCCGGGTGTCGACGTTTTCAAATATGAACTAGATTGAACCGTAGTTATCGTGGATGATTCCTAAGGCCTATTTTGAATCATTTGGTTGGAAATTTGCTAGATATTGTGCACTCAGAGGCTAATTCGAAAGGCAAAATTGTGATTGAGCGTTAAGTGATATTGGGAGCAAGGTAAGTGTTGTGTCTAACTTTGGCTCGAGGGAATAGGTATTGTGTGATTATTTGCTACGTATTTTGTTGTTGAATACGATATATAGGTGAGGTGATGGGTATCTATGCATTGTGGTCGGGTCATAGTATGCGAGTGAAATTCCATTCTTGCAAATTTTGAAATCATGAATTCTATTATCCAAGCTTATGGTTGTTATTGAAATGTTGGGAGACTTATATCCGGTTCCATCGAGGTTTGATAAATTTGTAAATATTGATTCAAGTTGAGATGTTAAATTGTGAAATTAATCATTGATGAAATATTGGTTTCTTTGTGAAACTTCTCTCTATCCGTTGTTATTGATTCTGTGAATTATGAGGAAGAGTGTAAAGCACGAAGGATGATGTCGTGCATGATTTATTTATATTGTGAGGAAGAGTGTAAAGCACGAAGGGTGATGTCGTGCCATGATATGTGAGGTTTAATGCACGAAGGGTGATTTCGTGCCATGATATGAGAGTGATAAAACACGAAGGGTGATGCCGTGTATATTATGAGAGGTTTAATGCACAGAGAGTGATGTTGTGTCGTTATAATTATATATTGGTGAGGTTGAGAGTAAAAGCACGAAGGGTGATGCCGTGCAGTTTTCCTTAGTTGTCTTAATTGCTTAATTTATTTGAGGATTTTTGTTCAAATTGTGCTTCTCTTATTGTTTCTCACTTCTCTTATTGTGTTTCCCTATGCATATCCCCTTCCCATTATGCCTGCTTTATTCCCCTTCACTTTTATTCAACTCTGTCGTGCGATTCTTGTTATCCCAATACTGATTGAACTCTTCTATTCTTATTCTCTCGCAGATGGTGAGAACACGTACCGCTTCTTCCGTTCATCAGCAACCGGATCCTCCAGCAGCAGCTCCTACAAAGGGCAGAGGCCGAGGCCATGCCAAAGGCCAAGGCAGGGGCAGGGCTCAGCCTAGGGCCCAAGCAGCAACGGCAACTTCGGAGCCTCATATAGAGCTCGGTGAGGAGCCTCCAGCTCAGACTGTTCCGGTAGGACCAACTCAGGTCCCAGAGGGGTTTATTGCTACCCCGGTACTTCAGGATGCCTTGGTCCGACTAGTGGGCCTTATGAAGAGTGTAGCCTAGACTGGCTCATTCCCCGTGGCACCAATTGTATCTCAGGCTGTAGGATGAGCCCAAACTCCTGCCACCCACACTCCGGAGTTGATGGATCCCTAGTTTCAGACCCCAGTAGCTCATCCAGTTGGGGTAGTTCAGCCAGTTGCTGCAGCACCGTCCGGTGATGGGACAACTATGTCCTCCGAGGCGATGTGGAGATTGGATAGGTTTACCAAGATTTTCCTAGTCCATTTCAGCAGTTCCACTTCAGAGGATCCCTAGGAGTACCTTGATAGCTTCCATGAGGTTCTTGGAACATGGGTATATTAAAGACCAATTGGGTCGACTTTGCTGCTTTCCAGATGACTGGTTCCACCAAGAAATGGTGGAGAGATTACTTGTTGAATAGACCAGCTGGGTCACCTGCTCTTACTTGGGATCATTTTCACATCTCTTCTTATTGAAGTTTTTGTCTATCACTACAAGAGAGGAGCATCGCCGTCAGTTCGAGTGTCTCCAGCAGGGTAGCATGACTGCTACTCAGTATGAGACTTGTTTCGTGGATTTAGCCCGTCATGCTACTCTTTTGCTACCCGCATAGAGAGAGAGGGAGTGAGGAGATTTATTGAGGGTCTTGCTCAGCCTATTAGATTACAGATGGCTAAGGAGATGGGGAGCGAGATCTCTTTCAAGGATGCATTTAATGTGGCCCTGCGAGTTGAGATGGTCCTTGGATTGGGAGGTCAGAGGTCAGAAAAGAAACCTCGCCATTCCGGTGGATTCAGCGGTGCCTCATCTGGAGGCGGGGGTACTTATGGTAGAGGCCATCCTTCTAGGCCATTTCATTCAGCACTTCAGGCATCCCACGGTGCCCTAGGTAGTCGTGGCCCTTACATGCCTTATTCTGATCAGCCAGCTCTTATCAATGCACCTCCTCTTCAGAGTTTTCAGCGTGGTTATTCAGGTCAACAGGGTCAGTTTGCCGGCCAACAGTCTCAGCAGTCGAAGTCATGTTATACTTGTGGCGACCCGAGGCACATTGCTAGGTATTGCCCTCGTGCGTCGAGCAGTTCATAGTACCAGGGTTCTCATGCCATAGTTCCAGCACTAGCTGCCCTACCACTTGCCCAGCCAGCCAGGGGTAGGGGTTAGGTAGCCAGAGGTAGGGCCCAAATTGTTAGAGGCGGAGGTCGCGCCGCTAGAGGTGGAGGCCCGCCAGTCAGAGGTCTTCCCAGAGACATGGTTCATGGTGGTGGGGCCCAGCCCCGATGTTATGTATTTCCAGCCAGACCTGAGGCAGAGTCCTCCGATACTATTATCATAGGTACTATTTCAGTTTGTAATAGAGATGCTTCAGTTCTGTTTGATTCGGGGTCTACTTACTCCTATGTGTCATCTTATTTTGCTTCATATTTGGTTGTGCGCCGTGATTCTTTGAGCGCTTTTGTATAAGTATCCACGCTCGTGGGGGATGCTATTGTCGTAGATAGTGTATATCGATCGTGTGTGGTCGTTATTGGGGGTCTTGAGACCAGTGTAGACCTTTTGCTCCTTGATATGGTTTATTTCGATGTCATATTGGGCATGGATTGACTGTCACCTTATTACGCTATCTTGGACTGTCACGCCAAGACAGTGACATTAGCCTTTTGGGGTTGCCTCGATTAGAGTGGAGAGGGACTCCTGGCCACTCTTCCAGCAGAGTTATTTCTTATATGAAGGCTCGGCGCATGGTCGAGAAGGGGTGTTTGGCCTATTTGGCTCACGTTCATGATTCTAGTGCTGAGGTTTATTCTACGGATTCGGTGACTGTTGTTCGTGAGTTTCTCGAGGTGTTTCCTGCAGACTTGTCATGGATGCCACCCGACAGGGATATTGACTTTTGCATTGATGTGGCTCTGGGCACTCAACCTATTTATATTCCTCCATACCGGATGGCCTCACCAGAGTTGAAAGAATTGAAGGAAAAATTGCAAGTTGCTTGATAAGGGCTTCATTAGACCTAGTGTCTTGCCCTGGGGTGCGCCGATTTTGTTCGTGAAGAAAAAGATGGATCTATGAGGATGTGCATAGATTATCAGCGGTTGAACAAAGTCACTATCAAGAAAAAGTATTTGTTGTCGAGGATTGATAATTTGTTTGATCAGCTTCAGGATGCCAAGGTGTTTTAAAGATTGATTTCAGATCTGGCTACCATCAGTTGAAGATTAGGGCATCCGATGCCCCTAAGACAGCTTTTCGGATGAGGTATGGGCACTATGAGTTTCTGGTGATGTCTTTTGGCTTGACCAATGCCCCCGCAGTATTTATGGACTTGATGAACCGAGTGTTCAAGCCTCACCTAGATTCATTTGTGATTGTGTTTATTGATGACATTTTGATATACTCCCGCAGTCAGGAGGAGCATGAGAAGCACCTCCTGATAGCGCTCCATACTTTGAGGGACAGTCAGTTGTATGCTAAATTTTGAAGTGTGAGTTTTGGTTGGCTTTAGTCGCTTTCTTGGGTCACGTCGTATCAGCAGAGGGTATTCAGGTGGATCCTAAGAAGATTGAGGCAGTCAAGAACTGGCCTAGACCTACTTCAGCCACGGAGATCAGGAGCTTCTTGGGTTTGGCGGGTTATTATCGTCGGTTTGTGGAGGGGTTTTCATCTATAGCAGACCCGATGACTAAGTTGACCCAGAAGGTTTCCCCATTCAAATGGTCGGACGAGCGTGAGGCGAGCTTTCAGAAGCTCAATACATCCTTGACTTCAGCATTGATGTTGGTATTACCACCAGATTCAAGATCTTACACGGTGTATTGTGATGCCTCCCGTGTTGGGATCGGAGCGCTATTGATGCAAGAGAGCAGGGTGATTGCATATACATCTCGGCAGTTGAAATTTCATGAGAAGAATTACCATGTACATGACTTAGAGTTGGCAGCCATTGTTCACGCGTTGAAGATTTGGAGGCACTGTCTTTATGGCATGCCGTGTGAGGTTCTCACGGATCATCGCATCCTTCAGTATTTGTTCAAGCAAAAGGATCTCAAATTGAGGCAGAGGAGATGGTTGGAACTATTGAAAGAATATGATGTCACTATATTGTATCATCCCGGAAAGGCCAACGTGGTGGCCGACGCATTGATTAGGAAGGCAGTGAGTATGGGCAGCCTTGCGTTCATTCCAGTCGGTGAGAGACCGCTAGCTTCAGATATTCAGACTTTGGCCAATCAGTTTGTGAGGTTGGATATTTCAGATCCCAGTCGTGTTCTAGCTTGTACAGTCGCTCGGTATTCCTTGTTTGAGCGTATCAGAGATCGGCAATATGATGACCCTCACTTGATGGTCCTTAGGGACACAGTTCGGCATGGTGATGCCAAGTAGATTACGGTTGGAGATGACAGTGTTTTGAGGATGCAGGGTCGTGTATGTGTTCCTAATGTTGATGGGCTTCATGAGTTGATCCTTGAGGAGGCTAACAGTTCTCGGCATTCTATACACCTGTGAGCTGCCAAGATGTACCAGGACCTATGGCGGCATTATTGGTGGAGGAGGATGAAGGATATAGTTGCTTATGTAGCTCGGTGCTTAAATTGTCAACAGGTGAAGTATGAGCACTAGAGACCCAGTAGTTTGCTTCAACAGAGGGAGATCCCAGAGTGGAAGTGGGAGCGTATCACTATGGACTTCGTTGTTGGACTCCCACGGACTCAGAGGTAGTTCGATGCCATGTGGGTTATTGTTGATAGGCAGCGCACTTCATTCTAGTGCCAGTTACCTATTCCTCGGAGCGGTTGGCAGAGATTTATATTCGGGAGATCATCCATCTTCACGTTGTGCCCGTGTCTATAATTTCTGATCGAGGCATGTAGTTTACCTCACACTTTTGGAGGGCAGTCCAGCGTGAGTTGGGTACGCGGGTTGAGCTGAGCTCAGCATTTCATCCTTAGACTGACGGGCAGTCCGAGCGTACTTTTCATATCTTAGAGGATATGCTCGGCACTTGCGTTATAGATTTCAGAGGATCGTGAGATCAGTTCTTTCCCCTCACAGAGTTCACCTACAATAACATCTACCAGTCGAGCATTCAGATGGCTCCCTATGAGGCATTATATGATAGATGGTGCAGGTCGCCTGTAGGATGGTTTGAGTCGGGAGAGGCTCGGTTATTAGGTACAGATTTAGTACAGGAGGCTTTGGATAAGGTCAAGATTATACAGGATCGACTTCGTACAGCTCAATCCAAGCAGAAGAGTTATGCCAGCCGTAGAGTTCGTGATGTGGCATTCATGGTCGGGGAGAGGGTATTGCTTCGGGTATCACCCATGAAGGGTGTCATGAGATTTGGTAAGAAGGGCAAGTTGAGCCCTAGATATATCAGACCATTTGAGATCCTCGAGAGAGTGAGTGAGGTAGCTTATACACTTGCATTGCCTCCAGGTTTATCCTCAGTTCATCCAGTATTCCATGTGTCCATGCTCCGGAAATATCATGGTGACCCATCCCACGTGTTGGCTTTCAGCTCTGTCCAGCTGGACAAGGATTTGACTTATGAGGAGGAGCCGGTATCCATTCTAGATTGGCAGGTTCGTCAGTTGAGGTCAAAGATTTACCCTTCCGTTCGAGTGCAGTGGAGAGGTCAGCCTGTTGAGGGAGCTACTTTGGGAGTTCGATTCGGATATGCGGAGTAGATATCCCCACTTGTTCGCCAGTTCAGGTACTTTTCTATGTCCATTCGAGGATGAACATTTGTTTTAGAGGTGGAGATTATGATGACCCAAAAGGTCATCTTGTGATTTAAAACTCAATTCCATGCTCGTTAGCCTTAAAACCCTTATTTTTTACTCCCCTCGATTTGCGTGCACAGTCGTGGCGTAAATTCAGAAAGCCTTTATGTGGAAATCTATGAAATAATAATTTTTGGGATTTAAAAGTGATTTTTTAGTTGACTTTGGTCAATGTTTTGAGTAAACGGACCCGGACCCATTTTTCATTGGTCCCGAAAGGTCCGTAGTAAAATATGGGACTTGGGCGTATGCCCGGAATTGAATTCCGAGATCCCTAGCTCGAGAAATGAATTATTGATGAAAGTTGTAAGACTGAAATTCTAAGGATTTAAAGATATTGATTAATGTTTGATCTTCTTGGTATCGGGCCCGTATTTTGGTTCCGGAGTCCGGTACATGTTTAATATAATATATATAAGTCATGTCTGTGAAATTTGGTAGAGATCCTAGTTGATTTGATGTGATTCGGACATCCGGTTGAGAAGATAGTAATTTTGAAATGTTCTTGAGAAATTCATGAGTTTTGGTACTAAATCCATGGTTCTAGGTGTTATTTTAGTAATTTGATCTCACAAGCAAGTTTGTATGATGTTTTTAGACTTGTGTGCATGTTTGGTTTGGAGCCCTTAGGGCTCGGATGAGTTTCGGATAGGCTACGGGGTGTTTAGGACTTAGGAAAATTTTGTTGGTGTAGAACTACCTATTTCAGGCATCTGATCTCGCAATTGCGAGATCAGGCATCGCAAATGCGAACAAAGCAGGGACGAAAATTGCAAGGCTTTCATCGCAATTGCGAAGAGAGCCTGGGCCAGCAGTTCTCGCATTTGCGAGGTTACCTTCGCAATTGCGAAGGGAGTCTGGAACAGTGGTCGCAAATGCGACACTTTCCTCGCATTCGCGAAGGCAGCAGAGTTGTGAAGGGCATCGCAATTGCGATTGTTTCTTCGTATTTTCTAGCTTCACATTTTCAAAGTTCAGATCGCAATTGCGACATCTGCAGCTGAGTAAAAGGGACATAGACGGGATTTTTCATTCATTCTTCAATTTTTCAAAACCTAAACCTCAAGGGGCAATTTTCCAACGACCAAATATTCCTCAAGTCATAGGTAACTGATTCTTAACTCTTTTCTGTCAATCTTTTACTTCCTTTAACAAGATTTCAACCTAGAATCTAGGATTTTTATGGTGAAATTGGGAATTTGGGGTAGAAAACTAGGGATTTAGAAACTTGGGGATTTAGACCTCAAATTGAGGTCGGACTCAATAATCGATTGTGTATCCGGGCTCGTGGGTGAATGGCTAATCGGGTTTTGGTCCGAATGTCGGGTTTGGACCAAGCGGGCCCGGGTGTTGACTTTTGTTGGCTTTTTCAAATATGAACTAGATTGAACTGTATTTATAGTGGATGATTCCTAAGGCCTATTTTAGATCATTTGGTTGGAAATTTGCTAGATATTGTGGACTCGGAGGCTAATTCGAAAGGAAAAGTTGTGATTTAGCGTTAAGTGATCTTGGGAGCGAGGTAAGTTTTGTGTCTAACTTTGGCTTGAGGGAATAGGTATTGTGTGATTATTTGCTACGTGTTTTTTTGTTGAATACGATGTATAGGTGAGGTGATGAGAATCTATGCGTTGTGGTCGGGTCATAGCATGCGAGTGAAATTCCATTCTTGCAAATTTTGAAATCATGAATCCTATTATCCATGCTTATGGTTGTTATTGAAATGTTGGGAGACTTATATCCGGTTCCACCGAGGTTTGATAAATTTGTAAATACTGATTCAAGTTGAGATGTTAAATTGTGAAATTAATCATTGATGAAATATTGGTTTCTTTGTGAAACTTCTCTCTATTCGTTGTTATTGATTCTGTGAATTGTGAGGAAGAGTGTAAAGCACGAAGGGTGATTCCGTGCATGATTTATTTATATTGAGGAAGAGTGTAAAGCAGAAGGATGATGTTATGCCATGATATGTGAGGTTTAATGCACGAAGGGTGATGTCCTGCCATGATATGAGGGTGATAAAGCACGAAGGATAATGCCGTGTATATTATGTGAGGTTTAATACACGAAGGGTGATGTCGTGACGCTTTTCTTATTGTTTCTCACTTTTCATATTGTGATTCCCCATTGCATGTCCCCTTCCCATTATGCCTGCTTTATTTCTTTGTTTATCGTTGTTGCGATTGATGATTATATTGTTCAGGTTTTATGTGGTGTCTTGTCCTAGCCTCGTTACTACTTCGCCAAGGTTAGGCTCGACACTTACCAGTACATGGATTCGGTTGTACTGATACTGCACTCTGCACTTTCTGTGCAGATCCAGGTATAGGTCCGAGCTGATTCTGATTTGTAGTTGACTTCACCGTAGGAGATCTGCGGTAGATTTGTCGACGTCCGCAGATTCCTGGAGTTTCTTCCTTTATATTCATTCACTGTTTATTTAGTTCACAAACAGTTTCACATTTTTTCTTTCAGCCAAATACTTGTAGTAAATTCTTAGTAGTCCGTGAGTTGTGACTCTAGATCATGGGTAGTTAGACATCAATATTATTGCGTAGTATTATTTCCCAAATTTTTTCTTCTTATTTTGGTATCATGTGTTGAATGGTATTGGATCCTCGTATAGTTTTAAATGTTTTAAATGTTGTAGATCTCTAATGTTGGCTTCCCTAGCAAGTGCAGCATTAGGCGCCATCACGGTCCCGACAGTGGGAATTCAGACCGTGACAATTGGGAATGCTTCTGTACCAAACATGCTTGCATCATTCAAGTGATGTCACCAATGTTATATTAACATTAAACAAAAGGCAAAACATCACTTGAACATTGAAGAATCTATCGAGCACTTTCTCAAGTGACCAATCAATCTGGCAAGCGATTCTCAAGAGCATCAAGAACAAAGAACAACATAGCAACGGACCAGTTCCCTGTATTGAGTTATTACATGTCCTTAGTTATGTTATATCTTTGTTAAAGTTCTCTACTTGTAATTCATACTTAGCTTAGTTAGAAGCATCGTGTAGGAAACCTTTTGTAAATCATAAACCATTGTGTTTGTGTCTTGGCTAGAGTTAGTCGAGTTGTAAGTCTTTGTAATAGAGTTATTACAAAGTGGCTTGTAATAGAGTTGTTACAAGTTAGTGAATGATTAAGAGGTTAATTCCTAGGTTACAATAGGTTGTAATCTAAAGTTTGCTCAGTAATAAAGTTGAACTCCTACAATGATAGGTCGTGGTTTTTAATCCCGTGAGCTGGGAGTTTTCCACGTAAAACTTCTCTGTGTCATTTACTTACTGTAGTGTGCGTGTGTTTTGTGGGAACTATAATAGAGAACCTGTTTCTCTATATAATTTGATGGACCCTTAAATTCTATTAGAATATAAGCTGGGATTTCAATGTAAACTAGGTTTCCTCTAGATGATAACAACCGGAAAAAATGACATTTTTTAGAACAGAAAATATAACGATTATGAAAACCTCAATGAGTATTATTATAACCGAATATTCTTCTTTTCAGCCTAATAGAAAAAGACAAATTCACTCAATGTATGTAACATGTCTTTTATGAAAATAATTGGCAATTTCATAACAAGAACAGGACATAGTCTTCACCATCATCTCACTAAAAAAACATGAATACTAAACTAATTTAGTACAAGGTTATGCTCCTACATAAACTATAGAAACAACAAATTAATTTCACAGCAATACACACCATGACTGAAACTAAGATGCTTCATGTTGTGTTATTCCCATGGTTAGCTTTTGGCCACTTAATTCCATTTTTCGAACTTGCTAAGCAAATTGCACGTAAGGGTCACAAAGTTTCCTACATTTCAACTTCTAAAAACATCGATCGACTCCCAAAACTTTCTCAAAAGTTAAATTACTCCATACATTTTGTTAATCTTTCTCTACCTTTAACCAAAGGTCTACCAGAAAACGCGGAGGCCACAAAGGACGTACCTCTTGACAAGGTTCAATACCTCAAGAAAGCCTTTGATGGGCTCAAATCCGAGTTGACTCAGTTCCTCGAAGATTCAGTCCCTGATTGGATCATTTACGATTTTACCCCTCATTGGTTGCCCCCGATCGCGGGTAGACTTGGAATTTCACGTGCCTTCTTTAGCACGTTTAATGCATGGTCTAGTGTATTTTTTGGTCCTGCAAAAGACATAATTGATGGTAATGTTCAACGGACCAAGCCTGAGGATTTCACCGTTCCACCAAAATGGATCCCTTTTCCGTCCAATATTGCATTCCGTCTCTATGAAATAAACAGGTAATATTGAATAATAATTCAAAGTTTTTCCTATCCTTTTTATTTGGTAAAGTATTTCCTATTTTCCACAATTTGTTAGTCAAAATAAGAATAGAGTAAGTGCTTAAATTTTCCTAGTAGTTGAGAATTTTTTGGTTACATGCAACTATGGGCAGTCGGTGTATTAAGCTCCCGCTATACGCGGAGCTCGCAAAATAATTGGATTACAAAAGTCTATTGCACGTAATCTCACCCTGCAATTTTACAAGAGGCTGTTAAATGCAACTATGGACAGCCCCGTTAAATGCAACTATGGACAGCCCAGTTAAATGCAACTATGCAAGTCTATAAATACGCATGTTCACTTATATATGGCGTTAGCAAGATAGTTTTCAACTTTCTCTATGCTCTCTTTATTCCAATTATTCATATTCTACTTAAATTTTCAACAGGTTTTTCGGCCATGGACAAGAAAACATTTCAGGTGTCTCTGATTGGCATCGATTTAGGGCATCAGTCTGCGACTGTGACGTGTTTCTTGTACGTAGTTGTAACGAGTTCGAGAGAGAATGGTTAAATCTTCTTCCCGAGCTACATCAGAAACCTATTGTGCCAGTTGGCCTATTGCCACCTTCCGTACAAGATACGGAAGGTGACAAAAGCGATGCATGGGATTTTATTAATAATTGGTTAGCCATGCAACGTGAAAAGTCAGTTGTTTACGTAGCCCTAGGAACCGAGGCAACTCCGAGTCAAGAGGAACTCACTGAGTTAGCTCATGGATTGGAGCTATCCGGGTTGCCATTTTTCTGGGCTCTAAGGAAACAACATGAGTTTTTATTGTTAAAATTTCCCGAAGGTTTCGAGGAACGTACCAAAAATCGAGGTATAGTTTGGACGAGTTGGGCTCCGCAACTCAGGATATTGGAACATGACTCAGTGGGTGGATTTTTGACTCATTGTGGTTGGGGTTCTATTATAGAAGGACTTAAATTTGGAAAACCCCTTGTTATGTTACCTTTTTTGGGAGATCAAGCACTAAATGCTAGAGGTTTGGAAGAAAAAATGGTAGGTTTAGAAATTTCAAGAAATGAAAATAATGGATCTTTGACTCGGAACTCAGTGGCTGAGTCACTCAAATTGGTGATGAATGATGAGAAGGGAAAAATATATTGGGAGAAAGCAAATGAAATGAGAAAAATATTTGGAAATAGAGATTTAAGTGATATATACATAGATGACTTCATTGAGTATCTTCATAATAACAAAAGCCTTTGTATAGATTAATGAGATTGGATCATCAAAAATAAATGTTCATCTATTTATTCGACATGTTATCATAGATTAAAATATTGGTCTTGTTTCCGTAGTTGAGGTGGAGAGTTCAAACCTCATTAACAGTGTCATTTTACCTTTCTTCGCTTTTCCCCTCCTCCGAGGTAATTTAAGAAATTAAACAAAGATATTGATGTAATATTCGTTTTCAGTATCACTAATACCCGCATTGAAGCCTCGACCAATGAAATAACCTCTGAAATATGAAAACTATGCTAAAAGAGAGCAATAAAAGTATATCGAAAAATGTTTCTTGAATTAGTGCTATAGTGTTTAAGATATGTCTTAGTGACGAAAGAACTGATTCGTCAAAGCAATAATTTGAATTCTGATCCACATGAATACAATTCCTTTTGATTGAAACGAATTAATTCTCTTGCCATTATTTTAATAACTAGTTATTAGGGTACAAACGTTGCGCGTGTATCTCGTATTAATAAATATAAATTTTTAAAAATTACATAAATTTTAAATTGAAAATCATTTGCGAGTTATTGTAAAAGAAATTTTTTAAAACAAGTTATAAGTTTTTTAAGATAATAAATATTGTGTCCTATTTATCTAATTACTCAATTGAGGAAGAAATTTTGAACTACGTATCTTTCTATAAATATGCAATATTATGAGTGTGCTTTTATTATAGAACTCATATAGTACATATTTAACTACAATTTTTATATACTTTTACTTATGTAAGGTCCCTAACTTTCGTAAAAGTTCAAATATTTATATTAGTACTCAATTTGATGTGTTTATTCCATTGAAGTGGTAGAATCTAAATAGAATTTAAATTTTTAATATTGTTTCCTATCTAATTTGACTAGGAATGATTCAATCAAAAAAATTATTATTAAAGGGCAATAAAGACGAACGACATTTCGTTAAGAAATTTCGAATTTTAATATAGTGCTAGTTTTAGGATACATATTTTGCACGTGTACCCCAGATTAATAAGTATAAAATTTTAAAACCTATATAAATATTTTTAAGCTTTGTATACTTAGCGTGCAATTGTTAAATGTCATTGCAACAGTATTTGTAAAATTCGATGTTGAGTTAAAGAGCATTAATATTAGATGCTAATTTAGTATTTATTAGCACACTTCGTTACCTTCGCAAACACGGAATCTACAATCACATGCCTTTGTAAAATTGTCCATAAAATCATAGATAATTTTAAAGTTTTAAGTATTTAAGCAAGCAATTTGTAATTTTAATTTTTTTTTTAAATTAGGAATTTTTACCTAAATAAAATAATTAGAAATATTTAATTGCCAACTGCCACGACCCCAAATATCCGGTCGTGATGGCGCCTATCGTGAAATCAGGCAAGCCACACATTTCATCGCTAAAAGGCGTGTTCAGGAAAAATCATTGTAGTTACAGCAAGAGTCTCATTTTTTATAAAAGCATTTAAGGGTTTAACATCACTGATAACATAAATAAAGGAAAACCCGAACCAAGATCTAGTGTCACCGAGTCATGAGCTACTACATCAAAGTATCAAACTACAGAACCGACACAAAGTTATCTGAAATAAATAAATATGACAGGTGGATAGAGAAGAAGATAATCGAGGTTGCGATCGCCAACTGCTACCTCGATACCTCCCAAGGAACTCTGACTGCAGCTCAGCAACCACTACCGGGTTCCGCTGTACCTGGATCTGCACACAAGGTGCAGGGGGTAACGTGAGTAAACCAACTCAGAAGTAACGAACCCAAACTACGGGCTGAGAGGTAGTAACGGACTAAACCTCAATAATTGTAATGAAAACAGTACACAGAATTTAGGCATGCTCACAGTTTCAACAGATAATGAAAACAGAATATGATCGATATGTTAAGTAACCTAAGTATATCACAGTACTCTACATGCCAATGTATCAACAGTGTGGAAATGCACATAGTGCTCACAGCTCTCACACAGAAGTCCACTCAGTACTGTATATGGCTCTCAAGCACAGGAAAAATCCATCCCGGAATATGCATAAACATCGGTGACCGTATACACTCAGTACTGAGGAAAAAGGTCAATCCAACCCCCACGGAGAAGATCCATCTCCGGAATACAACACTCGGACAAGATCCATATCCAGAGACGATCCATCCCTCACATATCATCAACTTCGGACAAGATCCATGTCCAAGGAAGATCCATCCCTCAATATCAATGTGCTCACTGGGGGTGTAAAGACTTCGGAGGGGCTCCTATTGGCCCAAGCGCTATATCAAGCCAACGAAGGCATGATCAGAGTATCGCTGCGGTGTGCAGTAGATCTCATAATTTTCTCAATAACAGACTCTTGGCCTCACTCAGTCATTACTCTCCAGTCTCGCTCACATGGGCTCATAAATGCATGAAATAGCCCGAAATAATGATATATAAAGTCAACAATTACCAAGACTGAGGCATGAAATGATATGCTATGACATGACTGAGTATACAAAATCAAATAAACACATAAGGAGACAGCAATATACGACCACTCGGGTCTCAGCATTTTCGGCGTGAAGCCCTAGCATTTGACTTAGCATGACTTCTAGCATGTTCACATTAACCACATCAATAAAAGTGCGGAAATCAATCCGGAATAGCTACTAGAGAGTGTCATGGGATGAGCCAGGCCAAAAATCACTCGGCGTACGCCCGCACACCCTTCACTTGGCATGTGCGTCACGTTTGTATAATCATATAGCATATAGTTCGGGATTTCGAACCTTTAGAACCAAGTTTGTAAACGTTACTTACCTCAAAACCGGTTAAAATCCTAGCCCTCAATGACTTTGCCTCTAGACTCGGCCTCCGCTTTCTCCAAATCTACCAATTTAATCATATTTATATGGTTAATATATACCAAGGAATGAAGCCCACTCGAAAATTATCAAATTCAACCAAAAATCCCGAAATTGGCCAAACCCGATCCTCGGGCCCATGTCTCAGAATTCAATAAAAATTATAAAACTGGAATTCTTACACTCTCACGAGTTCATACATACCAACTACACCAAAATCTGACAGCAAATGGCCCCTGAAATCTTCAATTCAAAGTGTAGAACCTCAAGCACTAATCCCTCAAATTACACCATTAAATCCCACTAATCTCATGATTAATCAATCAAATATCAACATAGAATCGAGTATTAGGTTAAAAAATATTACCTCAATGTGTTTCCCTTGAATCCCTCTTCAAAATCCTTCAAAATGCTCCAAACCCGTTTTCAAAAATGGTTACATATAAGAAAATTCGTGAAGGCATCATTTTATACTTCAAAATCCTCTTGGCCTCCCTCTCAACTCGCTCCTGGCAGCAAACCGACTCAATCTCTCTAGCAATGTCAACCAACTCCTCAAAAGAAAGCACCAGATACCCTCTCCCTGGTCATAAAAATTTGAAGTTGATAAGTGAGGCCATCAACGAACCTCCTGATCCTCTCCCTATCCTTGGGAACTACCCAAATAGCATTACGGGCCAACTCGGAGAAAATCATCTCATACTACGTCACGGTCATGTCCCCATGACGCAATTGCTCAAATTCCCTGTGCAGCTCCTCCCTACGGGACTACGGTATATACTTCTCCAGGAAAAGAATGGAGAACTGACGCCAGGTAAGGGGCACCACATCAACAGGTTTACGCCTCTCATAGTCCTCCCACCACGCGAGTGCAGCGCTTGAGAATTGGAAGGTAGTAAATGGGACCCCACTGGCCTCCAATATTCCTGTTGTGCGAAGAATCCTCTGACACTTGTCTAAGAAACCCTGGGCATCCTCGCCCTCAGTACCACTGAAAGTCGGAGGTTGAAGTCTACTAAATCTCTCCAACCTGCGCTGCTCATCGTCTGCCAAAGCTGGGACCACAAAATCCTGTGTTGGGGCAACCGGCTGGGCTGGAGCTGCCCTGTCACGACCCCAAATCCTAAGCCGGTCGTGGTGGCGCCTAACATGGAACTAGGCTAGCCAACAATCACATACTGACATAATATTTTTATAATTTCCAAAACGGTTCCAATATTTCACAAAATTCTTTCGCTTAAGCAGTTTAAAGCAACAAAATGAATAATACAGTTTATACACTGCCGCAAAACCTGGAGTCAACTGTCATAAGCATCTATGAGTAGTACAAAATAACCCTAATGTCATAATACATCAAGACTTGAAACGAGGAACTAAATACAAAACAAGAAATGGGAAAAGAGATGTTGTGGACGTTGAACAGCTACCTCGAAGTCCCAACTCCGGCTCTGCAAGAGGGAAGAAAACTAGCGCTCGGTACCAACACATGTATCTGCACATAGGGGTGCAGGGAGTAATGTGAGTGCGCCAACTTAGTATTAATGAAAATAAATCAAGTCTAAGCAGTAAGAAACACTTAGGATCAAATCATCAATTCATAATAAGCACAGTCTTTCCTTCCAACAGTGTATACATTAAATCAACATGCTTTGAAAGCCAACTTCAGTAAAAATCCTTTGAAAAGTGTGATGTCCAACAATTTCAGAAAAAAATCCCCAAAGATTTTAGTGTAAAATGAAATAAACCATAAATAGCCCCTCGGGCTAAAACATGTATCATAAATCTCCCCTCGGAAAAATCATCACTCAGAATCAGTCGCTCAGCATGCCTCACAATCACTTAGTATCAGCCCCTCGGGAAACCTCACTATCACTCATGCCTCCCAATCACTCGTCACTCGGCACTCGCACTCAGTAGGTACATGCGCTCACTGGGGGTGTGTACAGACTCCGGAGGGGATCCTACAGCCCAAGCGCTAATATCAAGCCCCCTCGTGGCATATCATATCCTCACATCAGGCCCTCGGCCTCACTCAGTCAGAAACTCTCAAAAATCCCCTCGGACTATCAGTAAAACGGGGTACTCGGCCCAAAAACATCATTTTATATCTCAAAATAGTGTAAATATGGCTGAGTTTCGAAATCAGTTAAACATAATATGACTGAGTGTAAATCATAACTCAACACAGTGAGGAAATAGTAGTAAAAGCCCCCAAGGGGTCTAAACAAGTCGACACAAGGCACCAAACATGGCTTACAACCCAAATATAGCAATAGTCTTAAAACACAATTTAACATATAATTTAAAAGTAAATACGCAACTCAATAGTTGTCGCGGAAAGGAACAAGTCCAAATCCAAAATCAGGCACGCCACACACTCGTCATCCATCATGTGTGCCACTCCAAAAATAGTGAGAAAATACGAAGTTCGGGGTTTCATACTCTCAGGACAAGACTTACAGTCATTACTTACCTCAAACTGGCCCAAATACTAATCTGTGATGCTCTTGCCTCTCGAATCGGATCCCGATTGCTCCGAATCTAACCAAAACCAGATTAATATCATCAATATATGCTAAAGGAACAAGGCCCACTCAAAAGTTATCAAATTTAACCAAAATTCCCAAAATTGGCCAAACCCGGCTCCCGGAACCACGTCTCGGAATTCTATAAGAATCGCATCACCATAATACTCATCCTTTCCCGAGTCTATACGCATAAAAAGCATCGAAATCCGAATACAATAGCCCCTTCAATTAGTCAATTAAAGTCCCAATTTATCATGCCCTAACTTCCCCAAATTTTGGGTTTAAAACCAACTAATTTCGGGTTTAATCACTTAGAAACCAGCATAGAATCGAGTTATGAAGTCAAAAAATATTACCTCCAAACGTCCCCCTTTGAAGCCTTCTTTAAATCTCTCTCAAGAGCTCCAATTTCGTCCAACAATGGTGAATAGTGGGCTAAACTCACGGATATGGCCCTTTTAAAGCACACTGCCCAGGCCCCCACACTTAACCTTATGCGATCACGGGACCCCTCCCCCCACGTGTTCTCAGTTAACAAACGCACAACCCTACGTGATTGCAACCCAACTCACGCGATCGCGTATAGGAAAATGCCTTCACTCCACTGCAGCTCGAATACCCTACGCGAACGCGGCACTGGCCATGCGTTCGCAAAGAATCACTTCCCACACGACCGCGATCGCGACCCATTTACTGCGATCGCATAGAACAACCTCGACTCCACCCCTGCTAAGCCCACGTGATCGCGTACTCACCCCTGCGATCGCGTAGAAGAAAAACCAGAAGAAGCACCAGCAGAAATTCTGCAACTTTCCAACATCCAAACTAGTCCCATTAACCTCCCGAAACATACCCGAGGCCCTCGGGACCTCAACCAAACATGCCAACACACTTCATAATACCATTCAAACTTAGTCGAGCCTTCAAAACACCAAAAACAACGCAAAAACACCAAATTCACCTCAGATTCAAGCCTATGAAATTCGAAACTTCTAAATTTCGCCAAAGATGCTGAAACCATCCAAAACACGTCCGATTGACCTGAAATTTTTCACACACGTCCAAAATGACACTACGAACCTTCTACAATTTCCGGAATTCCATTCCGACTCCGATAGCTAATTTTCCACTGTCGATCGAAAATCGCCAAAAACTCAATTTCGCCAATTCAAGCCTAATTCTACTCCGGACATCAAAATCACATTTCGAACATACTCCTAAGTCCCAAATAACCTAACGAAGTTATCCGAACCATAAAATCTACATTCCGAGGTCGTTTACCAATAAGTCAACTCCTAGTTGACTTTTCCAACTAGTAAGCCAATTTAAGAGACTAAGTGTCTCAATTCTTACCACGACCACCCCGAACCCGAACCAACCGAACCAACACATCATAATTAGGTTAAATATCATGTAACAAAGCTGAAATAATAGGGGAAACGGGGCTAATCTCACGGAACGACCGGTCGGGTCGTTACATGCCCCCGGTGTCTGAAGCCGCTAGGTAACCTGTTCAGGTGTCCGAGCAGCTGGAGTATGAGTGCCTCCCCCGACCTGAGAAGTAGAGGCAATAGTAGACATAGCGACTGCTTGTGCAAGACTGGTGCACACCGTCAAAATCTGAGCTAGGGTCTCCTGGAGACCCGGAATCACAATAGGCAATGTCGGTGCCTGAGCCGGTCCCGTTGGAACATCTGCGGCGGGGACCTGGTCCTAAACAATAGGAAGGTCCACAGGTACTGCCCTGGCTGCTGCACGGGATACACCCATCCCTCTTCCACGACCTCGACCGCGGCCTCGACCTCTCGCTGGTCTAGTTGGTGTCCGGTCACCCTGATCGGTAGCGCGAGTCCTCACCATCTGTGAGAGAATGAAAACAATAGAAGTTTAGTTCCAGGAATCCACAGATACGCAAGACAGACTTCAAGAATGTGAGATTATTTCCCAAGGTTTCTGTACTCACAACTCTCACACAGAAGTCCACTCAGTACTGTATATGGCTCTCAGGCCCAGGGAAAATCCATCCTAGAATATGCATAAACACCGGTGACCCTAGTCACTCAGTACTGAGGAGAAAGGCCAATCCAGCCCCCACGGAGAAGATCCATCTCTGGAATACAACACTCGGACAAGATCCATGTCCAGGGACGATCCATCCTTCACATATCATCAACTTCGGAAAAGATCCATGTCCAGGGAAGATCCATCCCTCAATATCAATGTGCTCACTAGGGGTGTAAATACTCCGGAAGGGCTCCTATTAGCCCAGGAGCTATATCAAGCCAACGAAGGCATGATCAGAGTATCGCTGCGGTGTGCAGTTCGATCTCATAACTCTCAATAACAGGCTCTCGGCCTCACTCAGTCATTACTCTCCAGTTTCGCTCACAAGGGCTCACAAATGTATGAAATAGCCCGAAACAATGATAAATATATAAAATCAATAATTACCGAGACTGAGGCATCAAATGATATGGTATGACAGGACTGAGTATACAAAATCAAATAAACACATAAGGAAACAGAAATATACGACCACTCGGGTCTCAGCATTTTCGGCGTGAAGCCCTAGCATTTGACTTAGCATGATTTCTAGCATGTTCACATTAACCACATTAGTAAAAGTGTGGGTATTCCGGAATAGCTACTAGACAGTGCCATGGGATGAGCCAGGACACAAATCACTTGGCTTACGCCCGCACGCCTGTCACTTGGCATGTGCGTCACCTTAGTATAATCATATAGCATATAGTTCGGGGTTTCGAACCCTCAGAACCAAGTTTGGAAACATTACTTACCTCAAAATCGGCTAAAATCCTAGCCCTCAATGCCTTTGCCTCTAGACTCAGCCTCTGATTGATCCAAATCTACCAAAAAATATATTTATATGGTTAATATATACCAAGGAACGAAGCTCACTCGAAAATAATCAAATTCAACAAAAAACCCCGAAATTGGCCAAACCCTACCCCCGGGCCCACGTCTCGAAATTCGATAAAAATTATAAAACTGGAAATCTTACACTCTCAGGAGTTCATACATACCAACTACACCAAAATCCGACAGCAAATGGCCCCTCATATCCTCAATTCAAAATCTAGAACCTCAAGCCTTAATCCCTCAAATTACACCATTAAATCCCACTAGTTTCATGATTAATCAGTCAAATACCAACATAGAATCGAGTATTAGGTTCAAAAATGTTACCTCAATGTGTTTCCCTTGAATCCCTCTTCGAAATCCCTCAAAAAGCTCCAAACCCGTCTTCAAAAATGGTGAAATATAAGAAAATTCGCGAAGGCATCATTTTATACTTTCTGCCCAGCGATGACCGCACTTGCGACTATTTTATCGCATATGCGGGTCCAGGTGTGCACCTGCACAAAATCACTTAAGGGTCCAAACTCGCACCTACGACTCATCCACCGCACCTGGGGGCTCGCAGGTGCGACTCACCTTCCGCACCTGGGATGCAACCCCAGTCAGCCAATCTCCGCACCTGCGATGACCAAAACGCACCTACGATGGCCGCACCTGCGACTACCCTTCCGCAGGTGCGGAACACCAGAACAACAACACACTAACAGAATTTCTAACTTTCAAACTCTCTGACGACCATCAGAAATCATCCTGAGCCCCTTGGGGCCCCAACCAAAAATACAAATACCTTATATAACATCACCCGAACTTAGTCGAATCCTCGAAACACTCAAAATATCATCAAAACACCAATTTAATCCATGATTCAATCCTAAGGAATCCTAAACTTCCGAAATTCACCAACGATGCCCAAACTACCCAAAACTCGTCCGAATAACCTGAAAATTTTCACACTCATCCGGAATGACGCCACGAACTTGTTCCAACTTTCGAAATTCCATTCTGACCCCGATAGCTAAATTTTTTCGATGCCGACCGGAAATTGCCAAAACTCAATCTCGTCAATTCAAGCCTAACTCTACTCCGGACCTCCAAGCCACATTCCGAACACACTCCTAAGTCCCAAATTACCTAACGAAGCTATTCAAGCCCTAAAATTCGCATTCCGAGGTCGTTTACCTAATAGTCAACTTCCGATCGA
Source organism: Nicotiana knightiana (assembly GCA_005239525.1). Taxonomy (NCBI): domain Eukaryota; kingdom Viridiplantae; phylum Streptophyta; class Magnoliopsida; order Solanales; family Solanaceae; genus Nicotiana; species Nicotiana knightiana. The sequence goes on along the minus strand of ML368536.1, from coordinate 20,240 downwards.
CTTTTCTAACTATAAAGCTAACTTAAGAGACTAAGTGTCTCAAATCTCACCACGACCACTCCGAATCTGAACCAACGACCCCACACATCATAAGTAGGCTAAGTAACACATGACAAAGCACAAACAAGAAAAACAGGGCTAATCTCATGGAACGACCGGTCAGGTGGTTACACCAATAAACTTTTCCTAACTAAACCCCTATTTTGTTTATGGTTATGTTACTGTTCAGTTAAGGAAATGATTTATACAAAGTAAAGTTATAGTGAAAATTGAAGTCCTAAATATTAGGAATTTTTACTTAGTTTAAACGATGAAAGATTTAACAATAAAATATTTAATTGATTTTGAAGTACTAAATATTAAGAAAATAATCTAATTACTATTTTGTCCAATTCGAATTCTATTTTTAAAGTGTAAAAAAATCGAATGAATTTCGCTAAGGGGCTTCAAGTTTTTAATATAATATAGATAGATATATTGTTTCTGTGAAAGAATTTTAAAGTCTATATCGTGAAAGTTACTCCTACTATTACTTATTAAAAGTAAAATGTTTACTGTGATTTGATACTGAGTTTACGAAGATTTTGTTTATGTTAGTAATATGTGCTCGAAACTAGAAAATCAGAGAAGTAAAGAAACGTTAGTTCAATAAATAAAATATAAAATAACACTGAGCTCACAAGTTGCTTGTGTATCCTTGAGGAATTTAATCTCCTCACTATTTTCCCAAGGTTTTGGATCAATTCCTTTTAAGATAGAACGGAATAACTATTTTGTGATAGCAGCACTACAAATCACAAAACTTCAGCGAACTCAACAAATGGAGCAAATCATACTTGACACTTATGTTATTTTGGAAAGAACAATGCAACAATGTAGAAAAGAGGGGGAGAAGTTTTCAGATTTTTCATGTATGTAAAAACGAGGTCAAACTTTTAAATTTATAAACAACAAAAAAGTGAGGTGAAAAAGTACAATCCAAGAGATGCCTCCTTCATTTCCCGTTCACACCATTTAGAAAAGAAAAAAACCAACAGTTTATGCTTTACCCTGCGGGGGCACTATATATTGTTTATGTTGGCATATGCTTCAGTCCTACCCACCACTATATAAAGTGATGAAATCATATTCCCCAGAGGATAAAATATAAAATTGTTTAAATAAAATATTTAATTACTCCTCTGACGTATTGAAAGGAAAAATGTAATGGTATCATATTAAAACATTATAGTGGCGTCCTGGTAAAAAGAAGAATTCAGCTTATATATTAGCGAGTGAAAGTAATACATGTGGGACATATTTTTAGAGAAGCTAATGTTGTTGCACACAAACTGGCCTGCTATGAGAAAGACAGAAATCAAAAAATACGAAGAAATATTATGTACTTTGTATCCCCTCCCCCTTTTATTTTAAATGAACTCAAAGAAGACATCTATGGAACTGGGACTACTCGCCCGGTTGCCATCATGTAATAAGTTTTGTTTGTGTTTTTTTTTTTTCTATTTTCTCACCCGGTGTCTGGTACTCACATTGGGGTCCAATTAAATCCGGATTCGTGCCGGAAAATCCCACATTGAGGGTAAAGTACTCCCTAACAAAAGCGACTCCATATCTAGGGACTTGAACCCGAGACCTCTGATTAAGTTATGTTTGTGTTATTAATAAAAGTGCCTGCCACAAATGGATTTTACTAGGGCACTAAAAACAGTACAAATCCTAATTTCAACGTGAAGGGAGGGCTGCAAAATCGTGAGGCATTGTATTAGCAACGTGCCTTTTGAGGAAAATGATTAACAGTAATAAATTCCAATTATTTCCAGAGCTGCCAAGAGCAATATTATATGACTATAAGCCCTTCTCCGACCTGAAAAAAGCAACAAACTTTAGAAATTAGGACTATATTCTTCTTTGGGCACGAACATTATTTCGTTCTCACCAGAAATTTGCCTTATCAGCGATAAGATAAGTTAATGTTTAATCTACGATATCATTGATATAATAGGTTTTTATTTTTTAGTATTGAACCTATTATATATTTAAAATTAGGGGTTTATATTTAATATTTGTAACCGTTTTAATAAGTTTTTATATATAAATTTATGCACCACACTAAAAATAATTGGTTCAGATAAACCCGACACTAAAAAGCTATATCCGCTTCTGGATCTCTGTGGCTATAGTTTATAATTCAAGATTATATCTCGACAATGCTACATATCCTAGTTGTTTTATTTTAGAAAAGGCATTATGTCTGCTAATTCAAATCATTGAAGTTTAATTAAAGTCTAATTATCAATCTCGTAACTTGAACGTATAAGTTTGTGGAAAAAATCAATAATTCAGACGTTGAGTCATAACCAAAATAGTCAAATTCAACTCCCATTAGAAAACAGCAATTTATTTTTATGACAACTAACAAGTTTATTATTTATTGTTCATTATATTTTCGTTTATTGATATGTTATAATTAAACTTGCGGCCAGCTGTACGTAAGATTATCCTACTCTTAAGCTTTAAAATTACGATAAAATACGTCGTGATGTACATGTTCTTTCTTTACAATAATGTGTTATCAGTGTCAATATTCTTAGTCGGAGTTAGAATTTTGAAGTGTATGAATTCTAAAGTTTATACCAATGTCTTTAAATACTAGTAATTGAGTTTTAAATTTAAAATTTGTATATATTTGATGAGTTTCACTACACATATAAAGAACTTTAGACAAATATATTGGGTTAGACAAAACGCGTAAGTTGCCTTCTAGCTCCGCCCCTAACCAGTGCCCTAGTAAAATCCATAATGACTATTATCGAGTTTTCTATAATTGATTAAGTTGGCGTCTGGATATAAGAATTGTAAAATTTCAGGAAAAAAGGAACAAATAATTCAAGTGAAAATAATATTTGAAAACTAGAGTTGTATTTGGATATGAATATAATTTGGGCTGTTTTTTTTTTTTTTGTGAGTGATCTGAAGTGAAAATATTGAAAAATGGTTTCTTTTTTCTTTTTTTTTTTTGGAGTTTTTCAAATTTTTGAAAAATTCTGAAATTTATTTTCAAGTGAAAATCGAAAATTTAATGGCCAAACAGTGATTTCGGAAAAAAATGAAAAAGATTTTTTTTTAATGACAAAACGGGCCCTAAATCTTGTGCTTAGTTACATTCTTACTGTTTTGTTTATCACTAAATGTGTTTTTCAATCATTATCAGCTGAATCAGTAAAATCCAAATTGACCATTATCGAGTTTTCTATATGAGTAGTAACATTTTTTGTGTAAGAAATTTTATGTTATTCTCAGCGTCAGGAATATGATCTCTAACACTCTTTGAAAATAATCTTGGCTAATTGGTAAAATTGTTGTCATTGTAGTAACGGATTCGAGCCGTGAAAATAATTTCTTACAAAAATGCAAAGTATACCTGCGTACAACATATAAACTCTTATTATTTATAGCCCTTCCCCGAATCCCACACACAGTGGAAGCTTAGTGCAACAAGCTGTCCTTTTTTATTCTTTATATAGTGGTCCAACAGAGAAAAGCTTCTTGTTAGCCATGGAGTCTCAACTTCTCAAATCCATGGCTAATGGAGCTGAAAGTAATAGTACTAAAAAGCTTCACGTAGTTATGTTTCCTTGGTTAGCTTTTGGTCATATTATCCCATTTCTTGAACTTTCCAAATTCATTGCTCAAAAAGGTCACAAAATCTCTTTCATTTCAACCCCAAAAAACATTGATCGTCTCCCTAAACTTCCCCTTGAATTTTCCAATTCCATAACTTTTGTCAAAATCCCACTACCTAAAGTTGATGGTTTACCAGAAAATGCAGAAGCTACTATGGATATAACAACTGAAGAAATTATTTATCTTAAAAAAGCAATGGATGGTATGGAAAAAGAAGTGACTAATTTCTTGGAAAAAAATTCACCTGATTGGATTATTCAAGATTTTGCACAATATTGGTTGGCTCCTATATCAGCCAAATTAGGAATATCACGTATTTTCTATTGCATAATTAACGCTTGGTTTATTTCTTTCTTTGGGTCACCGGAAAATATGATCAACACCAACTCAGGACCACCGCCTACGGTGGAGGATTTCTTGGTTCCACCAAAATGGATACCATTTGAAACAAAGGCGGCATATCGCCGCCATGAGGCACGGTGGATGGTGGGGTCCAGCCAGAAGAATGTTTCTGGCGTTTCGGACCTTTATCGTAACGGAGTTACGATGATAGGAGCAGACGCTACTATTTTTCGTCATTGTCACGAGTTTGAAGGTCAGTGGTTAAAGTTATTAGAAGATCTTCACAACATACCGATGATTCCTTCGGGTTTAATGCCACCTATGGTGAAAAATAATGACGACGAAAAAAATGATCAATCTTGGATTTTGATTAAAGAATGGTTAGATGAGAAACCAAAAGGTTCAGTAGTTTATGTAGCACTAGGGAGTGAAATGACGATTGGTTCGAATGAAATTAACGAGCTAGCTCTTGGGTTGGAGTTATCTGGATCACCGTTCTTTTGGGTCTTGAGGAAGCCATCCGGGTCAGGAAAAACTAATTCGATCGAACTTCCGGAGAGTTTTGAAGAAAGAATCAAAGGTCGAGGCATAGTATGGAAGAGTTGGGCACCTCAGTTGAATATACTAAGTCATGACTCAGTTGGTGGGTTTTTGACGCATTGTGGATGGAGTTCGATTATAGAAGGGTTAATGTTTGGTCATCCATTAATTATGTTACCATTTTTGGTTGATCAAGGACTGAATGCTAGAATTCTAGAAGATAAAGGGGTTGGTGTAGAAATTCCAAGAAATGAAGAGGATGGGTCCTACACAAGTGATTCAGTGGCCAACTCGGTTAATTTAGTAATGGTGGAAAACGAAGGAAAGATAATTCGAGAGAAAGCAAAAGAGATGATTTCTATATTTGGAAACAAAAATCTTCATGATAAGTACATAGAAAAACTGATTGAGTTCTTGGAAAATCATAATAGGAATGTGTCTAATCAACATATATCTATTTAGATCTTGGAAAACCTGTTTGTTTGTTATTGTCTCTTTTCTTTTGTCTCGATGAACTGAAGATTTTTCGAAAATAGCCTTTTTTCTTAAAGACAGGATAAAATTTACGTACGTTCTACTTTTTTCAGATTTAATTTGTGAAATTATACCGGAGTGTTGTTGGTTGTTACTATTGTTGTAATTGCTTTTCATTGCCTTGGTTCACGTCGCTATAACCTTTTCATTTTGACAACAAATTTAAGAGGTATTTTAAAAAAAAAAAATTATATTATTATATTATGGAAAGTGAGAGGGGAAAGGTGCTATATTACTGATGAAATTTATAATTTTTAAATTCAGTCAGACTTTTATTACAATATTTTTATATACTAGTCATTTATTATAAAAGTCAAATTTTTTTTAACCGATTTTTATGTTATGTTACAATGTATATCCTTTATAATAGCACTTCACTAAATCAAAAAAAAAATATTAGAACAAACGAGACTGTTATATATAGAGGTTTGATTGCACTAAACTTCAATCCTTTTTTCAAGTAAATATAAATTCAAACAAAATTTTAATTTTCAAAGATTATTTTTTATTTCATCTTTTAAAGTTTCAACTAAATTTATGTCCAAATGCTAAGGTTGTGCATAGTACGTGCCTATTCCGTTAGCATCCATATAAAGGATATACTACAGTGGCATCCAGAATTTTAAAATTATGAGTTTAAATTTAGCATACTATTAATAAATTATTAATTTATTGAATTTGAAATAATATACTATTATTATTTACTTAGTGCATTATTTTAACACATATATATGATACGAGCCACATATTGATGAGTAGATTCGTCATTGACACGTCAGTACTCTTTATTTTCTATTAAGCACGCAGAGAAAGTGGCCAATCCGATGACTTTTATATTTTTGGCACTATTATATATTACTAATTGCTAGATTTTAAATATAGTTCTTTATTATTTATTTCAGTTTTCTAATAATATAAAGAAGCTCATAAATTCCATTTTGAAGAGAGTACTTTATATATAGAAAGAGAAATCTCCAAGTGTTTTCATTGTTTAAAGAAATTATCTCATATTTGTTCATTTATTTTTTTGTTTCAAGAATTCTTTGAAAGAAGATTTTGTAATTTCCCCTTTTAGATGTATGTAAAATTATTTCATATCTCCTAAAAACAAATTGTTTATGTTAGCAATATCCTCAAGAGTTTAACCGAGTGTTCAATGAAACAATTTTACGTCATAAGACTACTATGTTTTAATAATTCACACTACTAGAAACACATGATTTTCCCACAGCAATATCAGTGAGAAATCGGTGGAAAAATCGTGTTTTCTCACTGCATTCCCATCGAAATAGATCACTGAGGAAACGCATGGTGGGAAATATCTTCCCAGGGAAGAGGTGGGAAATTTCCCACGAATTTCCCAGCGAAGTATTAATAGGGAAATTAATGAAGTTTTCCACCAATAATAAGTGGGAAATATTATTAGTAATTTTTATTAATTTTAATACATTTAGCCAGGGAAGTGATGGAAAAAATACATGGGATCTAAAAATAAAGTATGATCATTCCCACTACTAACCGTGGGAAAGGTACAAATTCTGAAAAATAAATTATGAACTTTCCCATTGTATCAGTGGCAAAAATGTAAATTTTGAAAAAAATAATGAAATTTCCCACCGATATCTGTGGGAAAGATGCAAGTTCTGTAACAAAAGTGAAAAACCTTCCCACAGATTCAGTGGGAAATCTGGAAAAAAAATTTGTGCACAATGCTGCTTTATATTGTGCACCACCTGCCAAACCAAAAATACAACCACCAACAACCTAAATACAATTAAATATTCACACAAATTTAGCATCTTCCGATCTATTTCATTATAAACCAACCAAATTAAAAATACTAGAAACCAATAATGCAATTAAACATTTAAATAAGAAATTTAGCATTCAATCTTATCCAATTGATACATAATATTCAACATCCTAGTCCCACTCAAAATCAGATTAATAAAAGAAACTACTTCTTAGTCTTGTTAGAGCACGGTGGAGAACGTGGTAGAGGAAATGCACCAGATGCTAAGATGGATTTTAGCTGGGCCTTGAGGCTTTCAACGTCACTCGTGACACGCGTAAATGCAGCATCCTTTCGCCTCATTTCTTCCTCCCTCCGCCTCTCCTCTTCCTCCCTCCGCATATCTTCTTCCTCCCTTCGCTTTGCCTCCTCCTCCCGCGCAACCCTTTCCTGTGCATACAACTCAGTGATCTTTGTTATTCTTCTATTCAATTGCTCAAACTCATCCTGATTAATCGAGGATCGTGAGGAAGATGAGCCACCATAAGACCGTCGACTAGAACTAAACTCTGATCCAAGGCTGTAAAACTCTTCCCTTATGTACGCTACCAGCCGCCTTAATCCACAAGTCCATATAATTCTCCTGGGATGGTTGGATTGGATTCCCTTGATCATCAGTTGGTTGGCTTTGAATGAACTCCTCCAAGTATTGTTTGAAAGTATTCTGCAAAAAATTTACAACTATTATATGAAGAAATTTAATTAATGAAAAATATTAAAAAGTAACTTGAGATCTTACATATGTTGTCTCGGCTCGTGGCTCGATCTAAGTTGTCTTTGTTCCATCCTTTAGCTTCTTAATATGTGTATACTCAAATACCTCATCTTGAGTAGATGATCTTTTCAAAGATTTTTCCAATTAAATACATTATCAGTTACCACTTGGGAGTGGGAAGCAAGTGGTGAAGGCTTAATTAAACTAATTGGGCATGCAAAAAATGCACGGTTTATCAATGCGGTTGTCAATTATTAAAAACTCATTTATATTTCTAAAAATTATTATATGTAAAACTGGTTAGTTATAATATATCTTCTTTTTTTTACTTTTCTGGTTTATTATACCCTCTTTAATTATATGTGTTAGCTATAGTATACTACTTATTTTATTAAAAGTTTTGTGTTTTATACACGAGTAGGTCAGAAGTCAAAAATATTCTTGAATATGAATTAGACTCTGTACATAATTTGCATATATTTTTTAATCCACAATTTTGCAATGGTTGACATGCAATACATATAGAAGCAGATTCAAAGATTTCAAGTGTTGGAGTGAACGATTGGCATGCTTCTGCTGCTGCTGGGATTCTTGATATTACTGGCGGAAACTTTGTAAGTTCTTAATTATTGCATTTCCTAATATATATACACCTAACATACCAAAGAGGAAAGAGAAAACTCAAAAGAATACGATACGATGACAATGTTGCAGTTTTTATTGATCAAGAAGGAAATTCAACAAGGAACTTATTACATTAATAATTATTTGAGTTTTGTTAATTTGGTTATTCCAGGTTGGGAGAATTCCATTCAATCAGCAAATCAAGAACTTTGAGAACACACTTGACCATTAGCCAAATGCATGTTCCATTCAATTACCAGATGTAGCGCAAGCATTAGCCAAATGCATGTTCTTTGTTGGAATGGGAAGCAATGACTACCTCAATAATTATTTAGTGCCTAATTATGACACTAAGAATCGTTATAATCCTCCGTAATATGCCAATCTCTTGGTTCAACAGTATACCCAACAGCTTACTGTAAGATACTATAACAAAGTGGATTTGATTTTCTCTCTCTCTCTTTATATTTTTTCATATACATAATTTATTCATTTCTCCAGATTGGAGTCCCCCAACGGACCTTGTATGTTATAGAAGGAAGATTCTTGATGAAATTGTAAGTTTCTTACAAATATTCAAAATACAACTCTATGCATATCTGATAATGATTTATAATTAATATATTTGTGTCAGGGACAAGCTTATTTACTGGAATAATGATGTTCCGATGAATAATGAAAATCAACTTGATGATGAAGGATAGAACCTAAGTAGCATGGGCTTTCAGCCAGCCAAGAGTAAGAACTTAAAAGATTCTAGGTTGTGAGAAAATAAACTAAAGCCGAGGGACAACACACATAGTCAAGTAGAGCACATAAAACAGGCAATAGAACACGCTTGGGTTTTAAGAATTGACTTTAGCAAAGTTTCAAAGGAACAAATTCAACACATAATACATATGTTACTAAACAGTTTTGTAGGATTGATGTGCACAAGCTTATATTAAGAGAAGAAAGAAGAAGAAGAAGAAGAAGAAGAAAGAAGAAGAATTTCAGATTACGCTAAGTGTAGAATGCTAGTGTCACAAAAAGGAATCATATCAATTGGAAACAGGACGTAAAAGGATGAGAACAAATTAGAGTAACTACTGGGAAGTCAAGACATAGTGAAAACAGGATCAAAACAGGCTACATGTCATCATAGCAAATTCAGAAACAAATTTATGCTATATACTTAATGAATACATTCATATTTAGTCAACTAATCCATAGAAAGGGATATCAAAGCATATTCACAGAGCAGGTTAATAGCAGTACACATTGTTACTGCAATTCGTAATGTATTCTTTCTTTGGTTTTGGGTTGTTAGATTTTGATCTGGAGAACTAGGAGGCATTTTTTTTGACCAAGTGTTGTTAAATTTTGATCTGAAATGAAAGAATTGAAAGAAGAGGTGATGATTCTTATGTACTGTAAGAGTGGTGGCTAATGGGGCTCTTTTGTTATGGCTAGAGATGTCTCAGTTTTTCATTTATATATACATATAGCAGACATCTAATCTATATAAGAGATAGAAAAGGAAGAAAGTTGGTTGAAGTTGCAAAAGTAAGAGGAAGAGGATGGGTTCACGTGAGGTTGACAAGAATAGTGGGACTAGTGGGTAAATGAAAAATGGATCAAGTTGGTGCATAAAAAAAAAGGGCTTAAAGGGGTACAGAGATAAGATATGCACTTTTCTTTATTTTGGCCAGTGCATATAGGAGTAATACAGAAAGATACATAAAGAAAGTTGCAGTCAAACATAAAAAGCTGTGAACAAAGAGAGAAAAATGGGTTAGGCTAATGTAGTGATGACATAAATATAGGCACTTTTGTTATTTCTTGATGGAATTAGGAAAGTTGGATGGCAGAGCCTTTTGGGAAAGGCAGTAGAAGCAGAAGTATCAAATTTCAGAGTGGTGCCAGATACAGAACATCAAAGAAGAGGAGAGCTGTGAGGAAACAAAGCAGTAAATTAAAGTATCATCAATCAAAAGTTGGAACAAGAAAAGCACAATGTATAGGTATGCTAGGTATGTTAATTCGTAAATGTGTGATATTCTTTCTTTGGTTTTGGGATTACAGTATACATTATTGCTTCAAAATGTAAATATTCATAGGAACAAGAAAAGCACAATGTATAGGTATACTAGGATGATTCCTATCGTACATCCATCTACGATGTTCACGTTCCATCTAGTACACAAATACCCACAAATAATTATATTTTCTGTCTTTATATATAATTTATAAAGAACTGTCTGTTGATTAACAACTGTTGATTTTCAGAAGTTGTCCTTCCACTAAAACCTATCTCGAGAATAGAATTTGAATTACCTTTATTCTATCAGCACAGTTGCCACCAAAACCTATATGTTCAAGCAGAGACTCGTTTTACTTGCAAATATTTTTACAAACAAGAGAATGAAAGTAAGTTGGTAGAATGTTATGACTGATTATTAATGAGAAATATAGTTATGCCATTGATGTGTTGGCTTGTATTTATAGTTTCGATTGCATTATGTTGTTGACTGTTGAGCTTTGTATTCTCAATTCATTCAATAATTCAATAGTTCCTAAATCAATTATCTTGCAACCTCCTCGACTACGCTACCTGTCCACTCCTAATTGTAATGGAAAAAGCCACTTTGCATATATTTATTGTAACTGAACTGATTTGAGTTACATTTCAAAACATCCATGGTGTATTGTAAATTCAACTGCATTTAACTGCCTCAAGTTTTTACATACCAACGCCTGATATGTTTCTTCCATTTTGAACTCCATTCAGTGGTGCACCTCATATCTACCAACAAACTACCTTGATAGTTGTTACACCTATGCAGTAGCGACATTGAACTATTTTCACAACTAAACTTGTATGTATATCTGGTTTTGGGGTTGTTGAGATTTTAAAGTATTTCTCGTCCCAAATCAATGTATACCTTGTGTTATTTTCAATTGATATCGGTCCATTATATTCATACTATTATTTATTATATCAACCACCTCTTCAAAAAATTATACATCTGCACAAGGTAAATAAAAGCAGGTTTTATACAATGTGCGATTTTAAAGTTTCATCATTCTATATATTCCTATGGGTTCAACAATGTACAGAAATATCAATATATTTATGCGGCAGAATAAATTATATAACAACGGACTATACCCATAGTTACAAAATTTATCACAATCTACAATGTTGTGTTGGAAATTAGCCTTACTTCATACAGTGCATCTTTCTCTCCCTTTTCTCATTTTACAAAATATTGTTCGAAGAACAAAGTACTGCGTGTCTGAAGTTCTCAAATTTCGACCTATGGGTTTGAGGTTGCACAATCTGCCACTGAGTGATATTCTTCGTAGAAGTAGAGCAACTGAGCCTTTTTTTTACATACTAATTTATTTTTAAATCTGGAAGGAATTATAATGCTAATCTACTGCATGCAATTTTTTCACCTGAAATCACTTGTTTTTTTCACCTATATTACTGCGGCATAGGGCGACTTGGGTGCAATAAGGTTGAGAATGGTAAAAATCATTAATATTTCACTAAAACTACATTAATATGTAATAGAATACTGAAAATTTCTGGGTTTCAGCAAACAAAACAAGTACAAACCAAGCGGGTCTTACCGATTTTGAGTACCCACTCTAGATTTTCAGTCATGGAGGAACCATAGGTTTTTAGGCATTTAGGGTAAAATCAGAAAAGGGAGAAAGAAAGGGGGATGGAGCGAGCGAGTGTTAGAGAGAGAGAGAGGGGGGGTCTTACCGATTTTGCTTCTTCTGAAAATGGTGGAAAGCTTGGTGGTATCGCCGGTTCGGAGAAGGTCGTATCGCTGGATCGGAGATAGAGAGAGAAATGCGATTGAAAAGAGAAGAAAAATAAGGGTATAGCTAATTAATGTAATAGAAAATGCTTTCCCACTGATTCACTGGGAAACATTGTGGGAATTTTCCTCTATAATTTCAATTTTTTGGTGAAAAAATTTTAAGCTCGCGGGTTTTTTTGGGACCAAATACAAGAATTCAGAATTTTGAGCTTCCCACTGATGCAGTGGGAATATTAAAATTATATTTTATCTTAGGTTCCCACTGTTTCACTGGGTATATTTTAATAAATTTATTTTTAATGACATTCCCACTGACTCGGTGGGAAACATATTACGCACTTTTTTGCGCCAACTAGTTCCCACTTATAGTCTGTGGGAACGGATTTAAGAAAAAGAAAACTTTTTTATTTTTCACTGAATATTTTTACATTTCAGTGGGAATTGCCACTGATAATATATCTGTGGGAAATGTTCCTGGGAAATTTATATTTTTCTAGTAGTGTCAGGTTCATGTTTATATTAATCTACTGGCGCTAAGATCTTTATCAACCTCTACTATGGTAAAAATTGACAAGCAGCATACGAATTAGGCTCCGAGTAGGGTAAAAAATTAAATAATTTAGTCATAATTATTAAAACTAAAGTGAGAATACATTATATCGATTAACTATGATTAAGTAATATAATGGTTGTACGGAAAAAATGTATAAGATGCATTATAAACATCTTATACGAGTAAATTTCCGCTAGACGAATAGTGACATTTAGACTAACCACAAAACTACTCTAGGTTGATCTTTGGAGTTTGGAGACAAGAGCAAGTATCTAGCATGCCTTGTACAATAATTGATTGCACAAGTAAAAAGTGCAGCAGCAAGCATATGGAGCAAACTTATGCAGCTACCACCAAAGAATGAGGCGCATGCAGTGGATATGACTGCTCTTTCTTTAATCAAAGGTCTTGGATTCGAACCTTGGGTATGAAAAAATTCTTAGTAGGGTTGTCCAAGGGATTTAGGCAAAGGGAACGGGGAGTGGGAGGGTATCGGTAGAACCTGCCCGATTGATAAACTTAAGGTACCGAACCTGTTCAGGAACTGGTACTCTTAATATTTTATTTTTGGTTATTAAATGTAGCCATCAACGGTTAATTTTTTAAAAATAGTTGTTGGCAACACTAAAAACAACTATTTTTACCTCCGTAACCCCCTAATTTTATTTTTTTTCAAATGGTGTGTATTTAAATATTAGTAATATATTAAAATTTTAATTCAAAAATACCTCTAAGTACCCTTACTGGCTCCCTTAAATACCGGTAGTCGTACTGGTATGGTACCTCCAAAAAATCCTTTACTCTGTATCCTTACTCCTACTAGTTGCCTAGCGTTTAGATTAATTATTAAGAAGATTAAGTTGTAAAGTAATTTTAACTTTAAAATTAATTAAATTAGAAGTTAATTAAAGCTAGTAAAAATAGGATGAGATTATTGAATTAAATTATTAAAAGTTAATAACACGCTACGCAAGCGAGTCCGTGAATAAAAAAAATTAAAATGCACCTACTAGTCGCCTAGTGTTTAGATTAATTATTAAGGAGACTAAGTTGTAAAGTTATTTTAATAAGAAAAAACTGATTTTATTGAGATTATTTGACTAAAATAAAAATATGAAAGAAGTTGTGCTAACTTGTTATTTTAAAGAGTGAACAATTATTGATTTAAAAGGGAATGAGCCAACTATTTGAGTATCAAAACTTCTGGCCCTTTTGAACATGCTTTGGCATTGGGCCAGCCCTTGCTTATTAAACAAATGGGCCAGATTTGTTATCTTGTGAAAATGGGCCAAAAGGTTAGTTCATTTGGCCCTTTATTTTTGTTAGCCCAATCTTATTAAATACTAAACTAATACATTCTGCCCACTTTTAAATTTTCCATCAAGTCTTTACCAATTTTTCTTTTTCTACAACATGATCAAGATTCTCATAAAATACTACTTAAAGTTTAACAAAGAAATAGTAAGAGGCAATAAATAAATAAAGCAACAAAAATCATGAATTTAACATTATGATCCAAAGCTTGATTTCAAGATTGAGACCTTAACATTCATCTGTACAGTAAATTTTCTGGTATATGCTTCAAGTAGTCTAAACATGCTCGAATCCTCATCAATTGCTACTAAAAAAAATGCATTACAGAGTTTAAAGTACCTGGGTCGCAGAAAATAAATATTATAGGAGCTCAGCAACAGAAAGCAACAGAGAACAACAGCAAAATCCAGCAGCAAATTGTGTTTAGACAGCCCGAAAACTTTAGAGAAGAGCCCAAAACTAACTCTAAAGAAGACTTCTACTTTTCGAAAAGTTTGCACTCTAAGATTCACTCACAAAGTGCGGAAATTTTCAGCTTACTAAAGTATACAACTGTTGATTTTATTTTCAAAGATATTTGTGTTCAAGCAACTCTAAAAATGTATGGAAGTGTAAGATAGTGTGTGTGAAGATTTGTCTTTTTTAGTGTCCAAGATGTGTAAAGATGTTCCAGATCTCCTCCTCTTTTTTTTTTTAAGTCTGAAAAATGACCTCTTTAAGTAGGAAAAATAAGTTCTTTTCTGTCCAAAAAGACTAACTTTGTGTGCCAAAACAGTCCACTTTTCACCAAATTAATGACACAAAATAGAGCAGCATGTTTAAACAGTAAAATACACAACAACCATGTACTTTAAACTCAAGTATTCAGCTATTATCTACACATGAATGAAATTCAATCTTATATACTCAAACTTAAACCAACTAATAACTAGCAAAGTAGAAACAAGACTCAAAATGTAATGAACTAAGTATTCAGACTAACANCAACTAAATATACGACTAACTATATAAACAATTCAACTAATCTTTTTGGTTTTCATGAAATCAACATAAAGACTTAATTATCAACCGACTAGGTCGAAGAGCAACAAAAAAAATCAGAATTAATGGACAACAATGAACTACTCGACCGGCTAGGTCGAACAACTGAGATTCACATTCACACACAAAATAGTCGACCGGCTAGGTCGAAGAACAAAAAATAATTTACGACTAATAACCAACTGTACATACATAGCAGTAACATTAATAAAATTAAACATGTAAAACTAATACTAAACACAAAAGCGAAAAATCAGAAAGATAAAAGAAAAGAATTGAGGTTTTATACCAATCGAGGGCATTCGACCACGAAGGAAGCAATGAGATGATCTTTGAGGATGCCAATAGGCTGCTGTCCAACCTTGAAACGCTCGTTTCATTTCGACATAAGCTAATTTCATTGAACTCAGTGTCGTGCCAAAAGGAAACGGGTGTCTTTGGGTTGAATATGCCGAAATAGATAAAACTGGTGCGACGATGGTGTAACAATGGAGGCCGGGCAGTGGGGTGGCCGCTGGAGGTGGCTGGCCGGCGGCGGCAGTGGGGTAGTCGCCGGATTTTTGGGGTGAAATTGAAATCAATGGGTAGGTATTGAAGAACTCTATCCGTTGATGTACGTATTGTAGGGTAAAGGTGGTTCAACCTTGACAGATTTCAAAAAGAAGAGAAGGCTAGGGTTTCGGATTTAGGTAGATCTATGGAGATTGAGAGGGGCTATGGGGATTTGGGGTTCGGATTCATGGAGAGGAGGTTGAGACGAGTGGAGGTGAAGTTTTGGTGGTGTTTGGACGGCGGCAAGCGGCAGGCAATAGTGCTGCCATGGAGAGAGGCGGCGGCGGCAGAGGGTGAGAGAAGAAAGAGGGGGCTAGGGTTTAGATTTTGGGTTAATTAGAGCAAAATTTCTGATTTTTATCTTTATAAATGAAATGAAAGATTAAATTAGGGCCATTGGATTGAAAAGATCTGATGGCTAGGATTGACCCCTTGTAACTTAACCAAAACGACGTAGTTTGATCACGAAACTACGTCGTTTGAACACTAACATGGCAGCCATTTACTTGGCATTGAAATTGCACTTTTAGCCACCTAACCATTTCATTTTTAGCCCATTTCCCTTAATCTTATCTTATTGAACTACAATTTAATTAACCTAAATACCAACCAATAAAACAAGACCTAATAAAACTCATTAGCTAATAATTGAATTAATTATATGAGAAATCAATTTGATTAACTTATCAAATAATTAGCCAATTAAAAGAGCACACACAAAAATAAAAGTATAGAAAATTATTTTTGGTATTTTTGTGACAAGAAATTCAATTAAAACACAAAAATATAAGAAAAATAACGATTGAAGGAGAATTAACATTTACAACTTTAGGAGCATTTAAATGGTGAAAAATTAAGTATTCACGGTTGCCCCTCTTTGCTCGAGAACACGAAGAGTTTTCGTGCAAAGAAAAGTGAATTTTGTGGCTAATTTTTGCTCACATATCACTCCACTGAAAGCATTTTTTGAAAAAATGGTGATCGAACCTTGCTTCCGAGGTCGCCTACATATCCTTGGCTATAAAGGAATCAGGTCAGTGTAGTTCCAGGAAAATTTGGTAGCTGGGACTACCGGACACTGGAGTTAAGAATGTTGTTGTTGTTGTTATTATTGTTGCTTGCTACTTACATCAAAAGAAGAATAGAACTACATATTGTTGCAAGCTAAGAGTTACAAAATTCCTATCTATGTGTCTTCTGGAGTCAAATCTTGATTTTTGACTTGCTCGCTTGTATCAACCTTAGATTGGATCTTGATGCTCTTTGAAGAAAAGATTATGACTCAATCTCGATTGCTTGCTTTCTATATCAGAATTTGAGAAGATGAATCTTGAGAAGCTGGGTTGCTGACACATTGTCAATGCTAACACCAACCCTCTTGTGGTCTAAAGACTTCCTTCTTCCGATGAGACACTGAAAACGCAAGCTTTAACCGTCATATGTGCTCTACGGCGGGGCCTGAAAAGCCATCAAAGACGAACAAAACGAACAAAAATTTTCTGCCCCAGTTTGAACTAGGAAAATTTTGTGAGTTATCAGAGAAAGTTATAAACTATCTAATTTATTGAAAGGCACACAGAAACAGTAGAATAAACTAGCTAAAAGAGATAAAATTTTGTAACGAGGGATTGTGTACCCTACATTACCAAGAGGATTGGAAACCGGGGGCTGGAACCTTGTATTACTGAAAGGAAATGTAACCAGGGGTTGGAACCCTGTACTACTAGAAAGAAAACGTAACCAGGGGTTGGCACCCTGTATTACTGGAGAGGAATGTAACTAGGGGTTGGTGCCCTGCATTACTTGAAATGGATGTAACCAGGGGTTGGTACCCTGTATCACTGAAGAAGAATGTAACCAGGGGTTGGTACCCTGTATTACTGGAGAGGAAATGTAACCAGGGGTTGGTACCTTGTATCACTGAAGAAGAATGTAACCAGGGGTTGATACCCTGTATTACTGGAAAGGAGTGTAACCAGGGGTTGGTACCCTGTATCGCTGAAGAAGAATGCAACCAAGGGTTGGTACCCTTTATTACTGGAAAGGAGTGTAACCAGGGGTTGGTACCCTGTATTACCAGGAAATGGATGTAACCAGTGGTTGGAACCCTGTATTACCGGCAATGACTATAACCAGGGGTTGACACCCTGTATTACTAGAGAGGAAATGTAACCAGGGGTTGGTACCCTGAATCACTGAAGAAGAATGTAACCAGGGGTTGGTACCCTGTATCACTGAAGAAGAATGCAACCAAGGGTTGGTACCCTTTATTACTGGAAAGGAGTGTAACCAGGGGTTGGTACCCTGTATTACCAGGAAATGGATGTAACCAGGGGTGGGAACCCTGTATTACTGGCAATGACTGTAACCAGGGGTTGACACCCTGTATTACTGGAGAGGAAATGTAACCAGGGGTTGGTGCCCTGTATCACTGAAGAAGAATGTAACCACGAGTTGGTACCCTATATTACTGGAATAAATGTAACCAGGGGTTGGCACCCTGTATTACTGGAAGAAATGTAACCAGGGGTTGGCACCCTATATTACTGGAAGGAAATGTAACCAGGGGTTGGTACCCTGTGTTACTGATAAAGCGTTGAATTCCTATAGGCGAAATGGTTCTACCTGGGTTAAGCTATGTAAAATGACCTGAGCGAAGAGTGCTTCTACCTGGAACTATGAGCTGGATCCCCCTAGGTGAAATGGTTCTACCTGAGTTAAGATACTAAACTAGGAGGTATGAATAGTAGTGATGCATGATAAAAATAAAAGAAAAATGGAGATTTTAAGGAGCTTACGTTTGGTGACATTCGTCTTTTAAGAACCGCCATTCTGCACTGCTTTGTTCCTGCTTCAAGCAAAGAAAAATTTATGAGTTTTCAAAGTGGTGGTTGGTTTGTGGCCTTGATTCCCTATTGTGGTTTTTACTTCACGGCCTCTCCGCAGCTGAAGAGCTGATTATATCAGTATGGTACCGAGGTTCTCGGATACTCTATCACGGCCTCTCCACAGTTGAAGAACTGATTCTGTCAGTATGGTACCTAGATGCTCGACTGATTTGTATCATTTTCTGGAGACCTTGGCTTTCCAATGTTGCCCCCAACTATTTCATACCCATACGTCCTTGGTATTGCTACCTTTGTCTCTGAGGAAATGCCATTTTTCTTTAAAAATCAAACTCAGTTGTCTTGCACCTGGTACCGGTTTGTGTCTGCAGTGCTTGTCAACTTTTCTCATGAAGAGGTCTTGCTTAGGCAACCTTTTCAGTTTCTTTGAGACACTTTGTTCGCCTTGTCAAATGAGATCACAAACGGATTTGTGCCTTCGTCAATGCCGTATATGCCCCAAATTGTGCTCGATATTACAGGGAAACTGTAGCCAGTTTTGCAGCCATTTGTTCGATTCGCTTTTGACGAAAGATTAGACCGAAAGGGACTCAAATAAAATTATGGGTAAAAATATAAGAATACTTGAAGGTGCAAAAGAACTGTGCTTAAACAAAAGGCGTCCCTTTCGGGGAAAGGAACAGGGAGACTTATCTGGAAGTATGTGCCGATTTCAATGAATCATGACATGCATTTTGGACTGGACGCCTGATCCGTCTGAGATGTCTAATTCTCAAAATCTGTCGCCAAGGTTCCTCTTGAAACTGTCTTGGTTGTGCTCATGCCGGAGTACGAAGACTCTCATTCGGCCAGTAGCGCCCTTTGCGGGTTTTCGCCAACTGACCTCTCTCATTTCTCTACTCACCGTCGCCTTATGGTTCCCATTTGGGTTTTCACCAATAAGACTCTTTCATTTATCTACTCATTGTCGCCTTACAGTGCCCATACGGGTTTTCACCGATAAGACTCTCTAATTTCTTCTCTTTTTTTTTACTACAATACGACATGCGGAAGGTTGCCCATGGCTTGGTGACTTCAAATATTCTCAAAGATCGACCAGAAGTTCTTAACATGGAAAAAATGGGAAAAGAACCTTGAACTGAATTACCACTTTTGGAACCGTTTCTACAGAAAAACGGTAAAATAAAACAAACTTCTGCCCCAGTTTTGGAGTATTGGGCATATGGATTTTTGTTTGGATTCTTTTCTTTTCTTCCTCTTTTTTTTTCTTTTTTGTTTGCAAGTAAATAGGTTCCAAAAGCGGAAAACAAAGAAGGCAAATACAGCTCAAAAGGTTTAACAAGGGGGGTGACACCTATTTGGAACAAACAAGCAATGANTTCAGAATGAGTTGGCCCACCTCGAAGTGCCTTGGACGCACTTTCTTGTTGTAAGCGCGTGCCATTCTTTGCTGGTATAACTGGCCAAAGTACACTACTGCTAGCCGTTTTTCATCAATCAGCATTAGTTGTTCCAATCGGGTCTTTACCCATTCTGTATCTTCAATTTCTGACTCTGCAATGACTCGAAGAGAGGGAATTTCGACTTTAGCCGGTATTACAGCTTCCGTTCCATATACCAACAGATAAGGAGTTGCACCAAAAGATGTGCGAGCAGTTGTGCGGTATCCCAAAATAGCAAAAGGCAACTTTTCATGCCATTGTCTGGAACTTTGGGTCATCTTCCTAAGAATCTTCTTGATGTTCTTGTTCGCCGCTTCAACGGCTCCATTGGCTTTCCCCCGGTAAGGGGTAGAATGGCGATGCATAATTTTTAATTGCTCGCATACCTCCTTCATCAAATTACTATTTAGATTGGATGCATTGTCAGTGATAATGGTCTTCGG